>NW_019091521.1:179377-192861 GCF_001949145.1 Acanthaster planci
CCCATAAAGGGCACCGCCATGCAAAAACTGTATCAGGTGCTACCTTGAGTTACATAATACAGCTGTGCAGCCTGTTTAGGTTAGAAAGGTAAAGATTGGCGCCATGAAAGAGGATAGTTTGTACATGAACAGTACCCTGCCTTGGGCTCAGTACTGTGGAGCCCAATACATGTACAGTGCACATACTGTGCATGTATGCACGTGGGTGCTTACTGTAGCCCACCAGTCCAATATGTTCGTGCTATTTAACATGCTGGGAAAACACCAATGACATTCACACTTGCATATACATGTAGTTTATTTCAATGTTACATGTACAAGTACAATACATGTATATGATACCACAAGCATTAAATGAATTATGATCTGAATTTTAACAGGCACATGTACCGTTAGGTTGCAGAATTTTTCACTAACCCACCTCACAACCATGGAAGCAAATTTGGGTAGACCAGAGCGATTTTTGCCGTACATTCTTTCACAGCAAAAGGGGGTGACCAGTGGAGGCTACATGATATTTCGTCATTTTTTTTGTGCAATAAGCCAGTGTGGTAGATGTATTTTAAAAAGGCAAGCCCGAGGGCAGCCAACTGATATGGCAGATATCATGGGAACACTTCACTGTTCCTGAATGACCTTGGATGGTGCTTCATTTTCTGCAGGCACTGTTAGAACTGGCTGATTCATGGTCACTGCAAGGCCAGACAGAGTAAGCGCTTTTTAAGTGGAATTTTCTACACTCATAAAATAAAATTACCGGCTTGGGATTGTTGATGACGCCAGTGTTGAATCCAAACTGAAGTGATGAGCCAATCACAGCCGAGGCTGTAGCAAACACCAACGGTGCTGTCAATCGCCTCTGCAGAAACAAAGAAAAACAAAACAAAAAAAAGATCAACTGAAGAGAGATTTAACTTTTGACTTGCACTTAACAAGTTCTTGTTATAATTGGCGGTATAAATCCGGAACCGCAACTTTCTTTGACACAGCGCAGTGAGGGGTTGGTTGAGATTGTAAAACTTTGTCAATGATTTTATTTTGCCCCAAATTTACTTTTCTTCCATATTTCACTGAGGGTTAACTTGTTCCTATTTGTTCTCAGGTTCGTATGGGTATTTGCACTGACTTTTCGCCCAGGTGCAATTGCAAAAGTGTTGAAGTTGTATAAACATGTACATGTAGTATTGTCACACTTGTTTCTCTGTCTCAGATAATGGTATTGCTTTAAAAAGGCTTATGGGTAACTGTACGGAAAAATTAGTGGCGTCCATAGGCCTATATGGCATCTTTCCAGCTGCTGCGTGTGAGCCTGGCCAAATATTAGACACACATGATCAACGAACATAAAAGAAGAGGCGGTAACAGCAGGACACGTCAGAGTAGACCTACTTGGATCAACACATCAAGAGCTACATTACATGTAAAATGTACAAAGGTAGGCTATCCTTAGAACACTGGGGTCTATCGTTGTGGCAGCCCAACTGGCGACAAACCCGGGACTTTAACAGGGGGCGCGTTCCACTCAAGTAAATAATGCGAATGTTGCATAATTTACGCATACGTTTTCAAACCAGAATGTGTCTGGCATCAAGTACGCACGCAATGTTAACAAACTTTGGCAAAGGCTCAAAAAGAGGCATTAGTGAGTGTTAGCCAACTTTCAAAATGGATGAAAGCGGGGGCCAAGTGATGGTTATTTCAATTGGCCCTGAAACTCAACCTAAGCGAACAAAAGTATGGCGAACTGAATTATAAATGGAAAGCAACAAAACCATAATTCAGATTGTTTACAAAATGTTGATGGTCTGAGTTGGTGAACAAAAAAGTTGCATTTCTTTAGCAGATGACATTGGTTCATACATGACCTCACAATCTTCGCTCTCAACTTCTGCGTTGGCCAAAACTAATTTTCCAATTATGTCAGAAAACCAAATCAGGAATATTATGACAGCTGTCAAGTATCATAAATTCTTATGATAAATAAAAGAAAAGTATTTTACTTAATTTATGCTGACGTATGAATAATTAGGCCTAGTCCTGTCCAATCCTAGTAGCGGAATCGTCCGAGCATATTAATTACCATTGTTTAGCCTTTTTTCTGCACACGTTTCCACCTTCATTGATATGTCGGGTGACGGCCTTCTGTTTATCATGGCAGATGGACGTCAAGTGCAAAATTGTACAAAGTCAGCCAAATTTCTGCCTACGAACCTATCTGAAATACTTAGTTCACATGAAAATAGACCCCATGGGGAACAAGGTAAGCACAACCCCCCCAAAAAACAATCTGTTAGTAAAGTGGCGTCAGGTTGCAACATTTTTGCTGCTCTTTCCAGTGACAAGTAATTCATTTCATAACTCACACAGTCACACTTCAAAGTTTCATTTCACACAGGCCTACCTACAGGAATTAATAATAGTATACATGGCCACGTTTTCTGCGGGTAGGCCTTCGGCGTCCAAGGCCAGCTTACGAATTTGTCAATAAAACAGACAAGGGAAGAGCTATTCGGACGTGGACGTGCCAATCTTTACCTGTCTGACGCTTGTTCCTGAATCAGGCTCATGTCTTCCATCATGTCCATTCACCGAAGCCGACAGGTCCTCTTTCTCCTTAGCGATGTCCTCCATTTTTGGGTTCTTCTCGTCCACGGCCCCATACATCGAGAGCTAGCTGTTCCACCTTCTTATCTGTACCAAGTTGTTGAGGGCGTGCTGTTACGTATTTGCCGTCAACTCGTCACGCACGCGCGTTGTTTACGTTACGTGTAATATTTTCCCACGTGGTGTGTACTTGCGGCCGTGAGCGCGGCGCGGCGCAGTGTTTGAAGATATTTACTAGGTGAACAAACTTTAAGGAGATACTATTTTTCAGGACGGGGGGTGAAACGACGCGTCACTGGAACATAATTATTCATAGTAAAAAAGAAAATAAAATACAGCAAAAATGGCATATTCCTGAGAACTGAAATTACATGAGCAGTGCGTCGCGCGCCGTCAACTTTCACTTAACTCTCCTCTCGCAGCATCATTGCCAAACCTTTTGAAAAACTCATAACTCATCTGGTTTAAATATGTACTATGACCATCTTTTCCTACCTCTCCGGCCGGCTCCACGACGATACATGGTGTTCAGTTGAATCTTTGTGGACACTTTGGGAGTGTCCCGAAATTTTGTCCGAATTAATGTCGGCTTGAGTAAAACAAAATGGGTTCAGCTGACTGTTCCCTAACGTAACGTGGCTCATATGAAAAAAAATTCTCAGAAAATCCCACATAAACATTTTCAAAATTCTTTAAAGCTGACAAATTCTTGTAAAGTATCATTCCTTCTGCTCACATACCCATCCACAAGCGTGTCGGTAAGTTATTTTCATATTTTTGTGCACAAAAGCGTTCTTTTTGCACGTCAGAAAAAAATCGGAAAATCAGGTGAAAATAAAATTTCATCAGAACTTATAAGGGCCAACAGCAACACAGAATGGTGAATTGTGAATCACAATACCAAGAGTTTGATGGAGTTTTACTGATTGTGAAATTTGGGGTAAAAATGTTGCTCCGGTAAGAGACGAGAGGCAAAAAATGAAAGTGCATCACGCTAGAGTACATTGCTACACACACCCCTTTTGCACGTGTCCGTGCAGCCTGGAATTGTTCCAGTATAGTAGTGGCCGGAGCCAATAAACGATCTTTGGCCCCGTGCTGCAGTCCAAAACAAGGTCAGGCTAGGCTGAATGGTCTGTTCATAGACCTGGAGGAGAAAAAGTCAATCATATGGTCTGTTGACCGCTGGTTTCAACATGGGTGCAGACCTTGAGCCACGGACGTATATAAAAAACCTGGACTTGCAACGCCTTTGTATGAAAAAGAAGCCAACCAGCGGCCATTTTACCGAGCCGAATACATAAGCGTGGGCGGTTCCCTTCCATTGACGCCAGGAAGAACAACGGTGGGCATTGCCGGAAAAGCTTTGTATTCGGCTCGGAAAAATGGCTGCGGGTTGATTCAATGACTCTATAAGCTGATTAAGGGCATTGCGAGTCCAGATTTTATTATACACGTCCGTGCCTTGAGCTAGTTCGAGCACACCACCAAAGATCTACCTGGCGACGATCTTTTTTTGGGATTAGACCCTGATTCTATGATGGAACGCCAAAGAGGCCAAATTTGGAGGCAACACATCGATCGTTCCCCTACATCGATCGATCGTTCTTCTACATCGATTGATCGTTCCCTACATCGATCGATCTCTTTTGATCGATGAAAAAAGATCGATGAAGAAAGAGCGATGAAGAAAGAGCGATGAAGCTACATCGATGCCAACGTTACGTAACCTCTTCCAGCACCAATAACACGTGTTCCCTTTAACCATAGCCCACCAGCACACAAGGCCGCCCGTGTTCAGTACCCGTAAGTCTGGTCCCGAGCCAATTGAGTTGTCAGATGGGTGTTAATATCTAGTTTCCTTGTCATGAAACCACAAAGAATATTTTCTATTTTCCCCTGGATGGGATGCCAGTTCATTATGGGTCGCTCCCTAGCCACTGTGGGCACCTATTCTTACTCCTAATGACTCAAGTTTTATTTTCCACACTAATAGTATTCCGGCGGAACTATTCTGTCAGAATGCTGCTCAAAAGTCAACCCCCGTGAAGCTCAGTGCCAAAGGAAAGAAACTATAATTATAGAGTTTTTAGGAATCCCAAATACCTAAATATCATACATGCATAGTGAAATTTGTTAAACAAATAATGGAAACTGGTGTATTAAGTTTGATAATATTATTGTACAGAGTCTACATTATACCAATATGTAGGGAAAAAAAGAAGCATATGCTTCTGGCTTTCCCTATTTACACGAACAATGGTTCAGACTGGACAAGAAACATAAGACAGGAGACATGAGACATGAACACAGTATACACTGGCAGGATAGACAACAGTTAAAGACAGATGTGTTAGATCTTGAGACCAGACCTTTAAAGAATGGAAGTAGATTGGCATGATTAAATGATCTGAGTTTCATTATTCAAACTAATAAGGTAGGTTTGGAAATAATAAGTGTTAAATCTGCTTCGGTAACAGGAGCGAAAAATAAAGAATGTGCACATCTTTCACCAAGGAAGTGTTCAAATGAACTGCTTGATTGAGGAAGTTCACTTGCTATTTTCTTGCCAATGTTAATGAAATAATCATTGAAAGCGTTAGCGATATCAATGTAAGAATCAATTTTAGTATCATTTTGCGTGTAACAGGACGAATTTTGTTTAACGTTCGTTTCACCGAGCAACGAATTAATAAGCTCCCATGCATGTACCTTTAACATTATGTCTGCCTTTATTAAATTGTTCACCGAAGTAATTTTCTTTGCCATTCTTACAATACCCCTTTAATTTGTTTTAAAACTTTATGTTGGCAGATTTATTATGAACTGTAGGATTCTGAAGATATTTTTATGCAGATTTTTTTCTCTGATTAAGTTATAGATTCCGTCCGTTATCCAATGTGGTTTTGACTTATTAATATGATTTGGAGCTCACACTGTGGAAAATTTTTGCCATACATAATTTAAAAAATTCTCACAGGCCTCATCGACATTATCTGGCGCAAGTTCATCTTAATCTTAGTTAATGCCTACAGAGTACCAAAGAAATGTTCACGTTTTTCTATTTTTTTTCATTTGTAATAATAACAGGTTACAAAACTTCTGAAGTTTCTTTGTATGTTCACTTTAATCCTTTTACTCACTCATCGGTCAAACGATGATGTCCAGAGATTGTATCGGCAGTTTGAGTCCAAATGCTACAAATTAATCTTTCGTTTTCTCTAAACATCCGGGCGATAGTCTTTTAGGATCAATGAGACTGCCGAGATTAAACGCTCTCTTTGTTTATGCTTAACAATATGCTTATTTTAGTTGTTATTTTCGACTTCATCGGTGTTAGCTTGGGGTCTCAGGGGATCAGGTAAATGAACATAGGAAAGGGTCGTATATTGAAACAAGTTGACAAATTAGATCAAGATATTTTGATTCAGAAGGGAACAGTGTGTTCATCAGTGTTATGGAAGTGCATAGCTAGATCAGTAGGTCAATGAGTGACAGAATAGTTCCACTGGTTCAGCCGGTTTCGCCAGGCTGTTATCAGTGTGGAAAATAAAATTCGTATCCACCTGGAGTAAATATGTTTGCCCACAGTGGCTAGGGAGCGACCCATAATGAACTGGGGAAAATAGAAAATATTCTCAGTGGTTTCATGACAAGGAAACTAGATATTAGCACCCATCTGACAACTCAATTGGCTCGGGACCAGACTTACGGGTACTGAACACGGGTGGCCTTGTGTGCTGGTGGGCTCCGGTTACAGGGAACACGTGTTATTGGTGCTGGAAGAGGTTACGTAACGTTGGCATCGATGTAGCTTCATCGCTCTTTCGTCATCGGTCTTTCTTCATCGCTCGTTTTCATCGCTCTTTCTTCATCGATCGAGCCTGAGTTCGATCGGTCGATGTAGGGAACGATCGATCGACGTAGAAGAACAATCGATCGATGCAGAAGAACGATCTATCGATTTAGGGGAACGATCGATCGATGTAGGGGAACGATCGATCGACGTTGAAGAACGATCGGTGTGTTGCCTCCAAGTTTTTGCCTCTTAGGCGTTCCATATGACGCAGCCTGTGTCTGAGAATTGAGGAATGTACGGATCCAGGTAGTCTAATCATGGTCTATAAAACTTAACAAATAGAGTAATTGGTAATCACGTTATGTCATTTTGTAATACTGCGACAATTTCCATCGATATCACATTTATTTACAGTCTTCTCCAAGTTTTGAGCGCGGTGTACCACGGAGAACGGAGGCACAAAACTTCCGAATTGAGCCTTACGGACCTTTCCCTTACGAATGCACCTATAAGTGGACCATTACGCTGAACGTTTAGGTTGGCCCTCATGTTTTCCGTCAAAATGAGTGTCATTTTTCAGGTGACAGAACAAGTTATTCACACAGTCGCGCACGCAGAATATTGAAGGTTTTTATATGCACGACACGTCAGAAGTCAAAACTGGTCACACCCAATGATTGGCTGAAAAGGCCGTGCTCGCCGGGCAGAAAATAATTTCGAAACCAACTTTATACTCGGCCAAATCCGCTGAGAACCTCTGCAGTAACGGGAATATGCATTCTGCATGCAGGTCATATCCAAACCACCCCCGGGGATGGTGGCTCCCCCCTCCCCGCCAACACAACTGAAACGGTTTGTATCATGGGCGGCTCTAAGGCTTTCAAAAACTTTGGTGAACAGGTTTAAGTCCAAACTAAAGTACACATACTACAGATGGCATGGCAACAGCTTCCCCGTATCAAAAGCCAAACCTGACAAAATGGATCCCCCTCAAAAAGATTAAACCAAACAAAGTAAAAGATGAAACCAACACAAACAAAGAAACTCTTTGGCTCTCCTTTTGATAATTTAAACCATAGAACATGCTTAAACCATCTTTGCATCTAGAATGTGTTTTATTCAATGTAACAGTGCCTTCTTCTTGGTTGCACTAACGCAAACCAGTTGACCTTTTATGTCAATAATATAAACCCTGTGGCAGAATAGGTTTGAAGAATAGAAAAAGTAATACATATTTAAAAACCGAAATTCAACACCCTTAAATATTGTAACAGGATACAGTACACGGACAAAGAATCCTGAAACCTGTTTTCCATATTGACGTAAGAAACGCAGAAAGCAACGCAATCAAGACTCGAACTGCAACGCAGACACACGGAAAAATGCCAAACGGAAGTATCGCCCCAGACGGATCGGCAAAGTTGCAACACTTCACACTACGGATACCTGAAATACAAAGACGATATCAGGGCAACGTAGGCAAGTACGCACAATATCAAACACCACTGTTTTTAACTGCACACAATGGAAACTATAGTGGTGGTCACATTTTTATCTGGCAAATGGCGATAATCGCAACTATCCCAAGTCTTACTATGTTGCAGTGATTTTAAGGACAGGGCAGCTACATGTATGCTATGGGATCCAAGCATGGTATGCATAAGCTTGTGCACAAATGGGACAAATTACCAAATTGAATGAAAAATTGGTTATTAACAACACACAAACCCAAGACAACCAGCAAGTCTATTTCTTAACGGTCAGACCTGTTGAGTAAACATGACTTCCTCACTGGAATGAGGCTAGGATTATATTTATAAAAAGAGATGAATTACTGATATCCACTTTAATTAATCATCGGATGATGATCTCATGGTTACCTTAGAAACATATAAAAAACATAGTTATATTATTTATCAGTTATTATTCACCTCTTTCTACACTTCAAAAGAAGCTACACGCTTACTTGTGGAAGGCATACCTGGCATACATAATGTAAAATCTCTTTCGATCTTAATGATCTTCTAAAGGTGATGACAAACTTTCAAATGCCAAATTTCACTTGTTCATTTGGCTGTTAATAAATATCTGACATTGTGAGGGCAAAAAAGACAATGAAGTAACATGTATGAACCAGACAACTAAAAACTAACCATAAATATTTTAGCACCATCTTTTAAAAGTTAACCAAGTGTGGTAACTTCAACGCATAAAGAATTACACACTGAAGCAGAGAGACTTCATTGTTTAATTCTCAGAACTGAAGAACGGTAAAAAATGGACGATTTTGATGTACTCGTAATTTATAAACAAGACTAAATAAATCTATAAAAGTAACATAGCAATATATATGTACCATTTTCTTTTAATAAGAAATACTTTTGGTAAATTTTTTGACTTGGAAGATGGAGAACAAAGTTTTGAAATGCGCAGTTTCTGTTACAGTACATGTAACTTACTTTCCACCACATAAAATGAATTTTCAGGTTTACGCCACTGAAAATGGGCAAATATCAATTGGTGGGGAATTTTTATTTAATATTTTGTGAATGCCATTTCTTTGCATCTAAGGTGAATGAAAGGAGGGCAAAATATTATTGTCTCATACTAAAACCTGAAAAAGGGAAAATAAGAACAAGAATTGTATTGACAAATCCAGTCACATTTCACTGAGCAATCCAGATAGCAGCCTTCAATGGTGGAAAACTGGAAAGCATGTGTTGGGTTTTGTACAGAGTGACTGTGGTTATCATGATGCTTGCAGCCATTGCCGGGGGCCGCTGTGAAAGACCAAAGATAGTGTTACTATGTAAGGACACCAGATTTGTCCATACAACGTGGCTGCTCTTGGTTTATGGCCCTTCTTAAATGTGTCACACTAATTAATTGTACTAATATATGTGGGACGTTGCCAATAGTCAGGAGCCATGACATAATGATATGCTGCTGAAGCAACAAGGTTTGGGGAATCACACAGTAGCTGCAAACTGTTCAGCACACAACCGTGCTTTTTGCATGTAAGTCAATGGAACTGTGGATTTAATCATGATAAGACGTTTGTCTGTGAAATACATTTTTATTTGGAGAAAAACATGTTCAGAACCCCCAAAAAAAGTAAATTAATAAATATGGCCCGGCATGGAAATCTGGCTTTGCAGCAAAGTAAACTCAAAATATAGTTTCACCTGATCTTAAATAGAACTCCTTCACCCACTATATCTTATATCATTATAAGAATTTCATGATGGATACGATCACCATACACTTACTGTGATTAGACTGATTTACGACTGAGTTGTGCTTTTTTGGTATCTGATACTGTACGACAGCTCTCCTTGTGAATGAAATATCTTACAACTAACTCTCATGTCTGGCTTGCTTTCTGCCATTTTTGGACTGCGTTCTTGCTGGAGCTGATTTATGGGCATGGAATACTTCATCACGAGGCGCTTCTGAGGAGGTTGATGAGTGACCATTTCGACGGTACCCATTCGCTGGCCCGTGATTGGCTGCCGCACAGGGAGGTGACTCCACTACAGCTGCCTCATTGGCCTGAGCCGGTTGGCGGCTTTTCTTCTTGGACTGAGGCCTCGGTGGAGGGCACCCCTTCTTTTTTGGAACTGCACCCTGGTTGTGATGTGGTCCATCATGGGAAAACTCTGAGGAGGAGATAGATGAGAGATCAGGGGTCCCACGTTGTGGAGCCACCTGAGTGGACGTTATGGATTGATGAGACCTTACCGAATGTCTAGCACTGCTTGAAGTAGAGTTATTGGACTTTGTGAAAGTCTGGCTGGAATTACAGCTGCTTTGATTGGATGGACCCAAGTACAACTTTGACGAATTCACTTCAGAACGGTTTGTCTGACTGGAGGAGGTAGAGTGGTATGGTTCTGATGAATCTCGCTGATTGGTTGAAGTGGAATACTTGGACTGCACTGCAGGCTTGCAATTGCTATGATTCCCTGCGGTAGAACGCCTGGACTTCTTACAGTTCCTGCAATTGGTGCCCAAAGATTTGCACAATCTCTGGGGCTGCTGATCGGCTACAGTGTGATTACACAAATCCACTGAATTGGCATCACTGGCTGGGACAGCATTCTTGGCAGATGCCAGTTGCTTGCCTGATGCCGGGCTCCTGCTGGAACAGTTCTCACCCTTGGTTGAATCTGATTCAAGGAAAACAAAAGCAGAAGAATCTCAAAATTAAGTACAGTGTACCACACGAAGGCAAGCAGATTGGTGCATGAACAGTGGTGGGTGTTTTTATACAAAAATGGCTTCACTTTGGCCGACACAACTGGGTGATAGTTTCCCATTATTTACTGTGTGTACAGGTAGACCGTTCTTAGTGTCTCTGTTGTCGATCTTACTCCCAACAATTTCGGCATGACATGGTGGTCCTTACCAGTAAATGCTTTCGTTTCCACTGATTGATTAAGCACTTTTATACATGTAAGCAGCATTAAGAATAGCAGTTATTCATCTTCCATGCCTGACCAATCAAAATGCCCCAACTCCACGGGGAAAAAACAATGATAGATTTTTTATTTAATTAAGTATTCTTAGTTCCCACCTTCCAAATTTGCTAAAAGTTTGCCAGTCAGCTTCAGTCTACCAATTTATGAGTTTTTTTTGTCTTCATCTCAGCATTTGTGAATTTCAAAACCTGACCTGGTGTCTGGTTCCAGCTATCCACAGCCAGCCAGTCCTGCTCAGGGAAGGCAAAGGGGTTGGTAGCCCCGACACCCTTGACCAGGGTGGTGGGGACGTGAGCCGGGGCTGGCTCCCTGAAGTAGCAGTCCGGCAGCTCGCTGTTAGAGAAGGTCTGGTAACCGTTGTCCTCGTCCGCTTTGTCCCACTCTCCTTCGCTGCTGTCTCCTGACGGGAGGTTTAGAAGTCCCTTCAGAACTTGCAAGGAAAACAACACAGAGCCACAGAGATAACTGAATTACTTCTTAGCTACTCCTTTGTCTCTTTGGTAAAATAATTTGAAACCATCTTGAGCAGAGACATTTTACATTCAACTGCAACCAAAGATGTCTCTCATTTATTATCAACATGCAGATCCTAGGGCTGTGATCAACTAGAATACCACTGATGGTTTGCTAACCCTAGCGCTCAGTGGAATAGTATCTGGGGAAGGGCACAACATGGGGTACTTACACCCCTTACTTCCCATGAGGGGAGCGGACAGCATGGGGTACTTACACCCTATACTTCCCTATGGGGGGGGGCTGCATCGGGTACTTACACCCCATACTTCCCCATAAGGGGAGGGGGCGGCATGGGGTACTTACACCCTATACTTCCCTATGGGGGGGGGGCTGCATCGGGTACTTACAGCCCATACTTCCCCATAAGGGGAAGGGCAGCATGGGGTATTACACCCCATACTTCCCTATGGGGGGGGGCTGCATCGGGTACTTACACCCTATACTTCCCCATGACGGGAGGGCTGCATCGGGTACTTACAGCCCATACTTCCCCATAAGGGGAAGGGCAGCATGGGGTATTACACCCCAGTGCGCTGTAACAAGTGCCATTTTCTCCCCATGAGCGCCCTTTTAAACCCCCCCCAGGCTCGTTTTTACCTACTAAGTGCCCCTTTTCACGAGCGAACACTTTATAAAGTGTCACTGTACAAAGTGCCCAGTGACAGAGTCTGGGTGACCGGTCATAACACCCTGCCTACCTCTGATCAAGGATGCTGAGTGCCCTCTCTCACATATATATATCCCAATCCAAATGATCCTGCCATGCCACTGCTGCTTCTTGGGATTTCAGCTTCCAGTAACTAATCAGAAAATTGTTCCTTGCTTAAATGTATTTATACAGCTTGTACTTGCGTGGGGGAGAACTTTCCAATAAAGACTGGCAAAGTATTGATATGAACTACTGAGCTCTGACTGATCCTCACCAACCAGGGACATTAGCTTTGTCAATGTCTGTGGGTTCCTCACCATTTTCGTCGCGGTAGTTGTCATTCTCGTCCCTTGGGGCAAGGTCTAGCATCGCATTCCACGTTTCAGGCGGACCGATCCGCAGCAGGTTGTCAGGCACCTGCCAAGTGTTGTCGCACAGGTCGCTCAGCTTGAAGAAGATGGGCGGGAGAACGTTGGCGACGCGCAGTATGAAATGGCGTCCTCTAGGGTCTGTGAGGTGATAGTACTTGACATACTGCATGTTGGACTTTATGCGTACCTTGTACTGCGAGTAAGAAACAAGTATACAGATTTTAAAAAATGGAAACCTTTTAATTTCAACCATCATGGTCAGCAGACCAACTTGTCGAGAAACTCACCTCAATTCAGAGTTTCGTTTCTCATCAAATTAGGTGGTGGCCGACACCATACAAAATATGAAAAAAACGCATCAAATATAATATCACAGGGCGAAATTGATTGACTGCAATACAAATCAACATTGGCATCATCAAACAAGGAAAGAATGGAGCAGGATTGAACCTCAGTCCCTTCCAACATGTTACAGGTACTCCACTGAGCTCTTTGGTCTTATGTTGGTGGGCCCCACTGTATTTATGTCTTTTGCTCATTGAATTGCCAAGACTGCCTTGAGGGGTCAGATGGATGTGCATCAGTGTGGCGTTCCAGAAGGCTCAGGTTCAAGTCCCACTTGAGTCAATTTCTCTGCTAAACCTTGTACCAATTACAACACCACCTAAGCCCAGTAATCGGTGATGGTTCACTTGTAAAGCCACACCTTTTGATTGATCTTCAATTTTGAGGCCTGTGGTACTGATAACGTTGCTAATGTGATCACCTGGGATATGAACCTTTGTAACATGTTAAAACTTAACAGTCCTCAATCCTCCCATTTCAATATGATTGTACATACCCCCTAGAGGTTAGGGACAATCAGTGGGTTTATGATTTTCAGCTAGTGTCCCTCTAACAGTGAGTGACACTGACTGATCGACCTTGACACTGCTGACAAAGGCTGATTTATGCCAAGCCAATCTACAGGTTATCGGGAAGGGAGCCCATCACTTTCTGGCTGGTGACCTGTTTCCACTATGCAGCAAATGTTGTTTCTGTACTTAGCATACATTTCATGCTGA
>NW_019091521.1:204411-266410 GCF_001949145.1 Acanthaster planci
ACACCACACATGCTGGCAGTGATAGTGACGAGCCATACGCTTTAACTCAGTTCAGTAAGTAAACTTTGCAACGAACGCCAAAGGCTAACTAGCTGTAGCTAACTTTAAAAAACAAGCATAAATAAAATATAAACTTTTAACTTGCACATAATGGATGTCATGGCAGACATCGGAAGAAAATGTGAAATTTTTAATATCAATTTGGTATGTTTGGCAGTTCGAACATGTCATGACATGTTGAAGCTAGATAAGAGGCGACGACCGCGACGATTGGCTGGCAAGTACAGATGTACTACTGATGAGTGATGTATAGGCGGAATATATGCCTTACATTTAGCATTAAACGTATTGCCACTACCAAATACATGTACGTAGGGGTTAGTCTGAATGTTACTGTATTGATATGGCATGCTCTAGTTTTAGGACCTTAAAATGGGCGCTTTCTATTAATTACATTTTTAGTAAGGTGTGCTAGCTGGGCCTGGGATATGTTTAGCTGGAAAAGCTAGGTTCAGCTAGTAGAAATACCAACACAAGGGCATCAATCCATTTTTAAAAGTAGGGGGGGGGACATAGCCCTGATTAGAACAAACATGACAAATGTGAATGCAAAGCACGAAAGCCCTGAGCATAAGCAGTGTGGGGTCAGGAAAATTTTGGAGTATAGATGCTGTGTGGTGTGATCTGAGACAATTTGTGGCTACTTTGGGTATACATTTTCACTAGGTTTTGGACAAAAGTGGGGTGAGGGGACAATTGATTCCTCCGCTTGGAAAAATGGGGACATGTCCCCCCATCTCCCACCAATTGATGCCCATGACACTAGCCCCGTAAATCATGCTATGGGGCCCAGGTACATGAGGGACTGGACTGCCTCGGTGCCCTGGCAGTGCAGTACATGGCCCCATTTATCTGTTTATGGGGATATACCAGCATGTTACATGTACATGAACTTCCATGCACGAGCCCTACTCTCATGACCGCAGTCTTACTACCGTACGTCAACACATTGTCAACTTAACACACACAGTACTGTCAACACATTGTCAACACCCCTTAAATGCATTTAAAAAGAAAAGAAGCAGTATTTGACTGTAAAGCATTTGTCAAAGGACATTTTGGCTAAACTTCAAAAGGTTAGACTCTCAACAATTGACTTTTTAGTTCACGAAAATTGCTTACTGTCCTCCAAACCCTGGGCCAAGAGGCCTCAAGGGCATCTCGGACCATACCATTAAATTAAAGGGGTAATATTATACGATACACCAACATCAGACGTGTCAGATTGGGAGTTTACCCATTTCCCCAAAAAGTCTTCCATGGGCTTTTTGCCAGTCCCTGTGATCAGAAAAGACTCCATTTTCAAAATTGAAATGTAACCTCAAACCACCGGAAGTTCTTTTTTAACCCAAATTTGTATCACAGTTCTGTGGCTGTTAAGCTGATTTACAATGTGGGATTGCATTTTGGATGTGTTGATGGCGTGTTGAATGTGTTGACCATGTTGGGCGTGTGTTGAGGGTGATTAGTAAGACCCCTACTCTCAGGGTCAGAGTATCATAACCATAGAGTGGAGCGACAGTAAGCACCCACATGTGTACATGTACATACACAAAAGGCTGAAAAACTTACATGTACATGTGGTTGAACTCGCAGGTGTTCATGACTTTAAACAAATGTGTCTACGAGAGGCCCAGTGTGGAATTGTTTCTGTTTTTATACGAGTATCTAACAGGAATAGGTATCAGTAACATTTTGAAGAAAAGAGGATTGTTTTAAAGATCACACTGTACTGGTGGCAGGAAGGAAAGACCTAAAAATTGATAGTATGACCATTCTGGAAATGTTTTTTTCCTGGGTAATGCTGGTGAACTTCCTGTAGTTGCTTCTGCCTGGTTTTGATGACTTCCTGGACTTGTCTTGTTTTGTTTAATGGTTTAACTTTTATTATTGTTGCTGATATTGGCCAACAGTAAATCATTATCTGTAACAGTTGTAATTAAATTTTAAATCTCCGGTTTGTATTTGGAGGCAAAATGAGGAAAGTATAATTACTATATATTAATGCCACCTGCATTTTTTGCACAGGAAAGATTGTGCTTTGCCACTTTGCCACAAAGTGGTCACCAGATCCAGGAAAACCCCTTTGGTAATAATGTAAATCTCAGGCTCCTTGCCAATTCCAAATGAAAATCCTCCTGAAATGGTGACATAAGAAAGCCAGAAGTGCACGGTTCGTTGCACCGTGGCTTATTGGCATGATGCAGGCAATGGGAAAAAGGTATTTTGTGCAGATTAACACCACGGATAAGTCGTGGTTTCAATCTTGTAGTTATGGGCTTGATGGGTGACAGGAGATGTTTATGATGGCAAGCTGGGATGAAGCATCGTGCACCTTGCTGATGTAATGTGCGTATTCAGTTAACATGCTGGTACAACTGTAAAAGCATTCCCAGACTGTGAGTGTGAATATCCACTGCCGCTTCTGTTGACTTGTTTGTATCAAGTCTTAACGTGACTTTCTCTTTTTTAAATCTGAATATTCCAGGGTCTTCTCTGTATCCGTCTAATCCCTTGCAAAATGCCCAAGCTTCACGTGTTGTCAATGTCAGTTGTCATTGTCATGGCATTTATAGTCCCATATGGTATCAAAGCCAGCACCACAGTAAGTACATGCACATATTAATTTTATCTCCAGGACTTTATCACAATGGCTGTGCTCATTTGGAAATACGCATTTCTTCTGTTCAGCTTCGGCCCTCCAAGATCTTTCAGATCCATTCAGAAAATTTCAAATTGTTAAATTTAAAAAGGTTTTACAGAATCACAGAAACTGTTCTAAGGCATAGACCCTGCCCCACTGAATTCCACAACTAGGCTGGTGATAGGCAGGGGTTTTCTGTGTACGTACATGTAGCATTCTGATGATGTCTATGCTCATGGCCATGCTCAGTGCCGTGAATTTATGCTTAGTTGGATTTCAAAATGTTGGGTTAGTTGAACCAGTCTATGGAGGTTGAGTGTGCGAGGAACCCTCAAACAGCCATGGGCCACAGATGGATGGCTTATCTAATATCACTCCAAGACATAGTCAGGAGTGTCAAAAAAGTGAACAAATGATCACCAAGGATGAGTGTTTGCAAAGTCCAAATTTCTGCAGGAAAGGGATTGTGGAACTTGTCATTCTAAAAAGCTGTTATTTTTCCTCTAAAATTAATAATGTCCCTGGGCAAGTTCATACATAATTGCAACACACTAGAAAGGTGCAGAAATGTCCATGGATGTATTTATTAAGGGAAGAGGTAGTGTGTTTGTTATCTGCCATCCTAAAAACGTCTCTGGTTAGTCATTTGGATTATTGCCCATTCCTCTTCCCCACTGTGAATTTGTATAACTTCAAAGTGGTCCAAATTATGAAACGAATTGTCTATATATATAGCATATGCCCTGGTAGTTGTGGTCACTGTTCAGTTTGCCCTGTTCATGTGTAGATTGGTATCACGTTCAAGATAATAACTTGCAGTTTGGGGATGATCTTGATGTCCTTATCCACTTCTTCAGAAAGTGTCAAAAATTAGAAAGATCTTCAAACGCTTCCTCAAAAGGATTGGTTCTCAAGCTTTGGGTGTCCTGGCTCCAGCCCCCAAACTTGATGGACCCTGCCTGGGGCTGGGGGAAGAGCTACACCTTTGCAGTACATGTATTTTTGATTTCTCATGGTTTTCAGCCTCTAGAGCTGTTAGCTTGTGAAAAGCGAACTGACGAAAATAGTGATACACCAGAGACTGTCTGCGGTGCTCAGATGAACTGTTACTGCGGGGAGGGATCATTCGTGAACTGCAGTTTGGTCATGAGTGGCAGTAACATAGAGTAAGTTTGTTAAGTGATGGGGGGATTGGGGTTTGGGGATATCAAGTGTCTGATTCTATAGCAAAGTAATTATGTGTCTTTGGGCATGATTGGGGGTACTTGAAATATTTTGTTGGAGTGAAATAGTTGTTATCAAAGCCAGCATTTCTTCAACAGCTCGTAGTTTGACTGTAAGAAGCGTTATACGAGGCAGAGTTTTCGACAGTTTCAATCTCATGTTTTGACCAACTTACGTTTGTCATCATCAGTTTCTTGTTGAGGGTCTGTGTTGCTCAGGCTGTTCTGGCCAAGGATGATTACCTCAAGTTCAGTTCACTGACACTTTGAGCAGAAGAAAAAGGAAGAAGCAAAAGAAAAGAAAATAACCAAAAAATGCCTTTTTCGCAAAATTGCGAAAAAGCCAAAAACAGAACAAAATGAATAAGCGTCTTGTAATGAGCCAAAGATAAGACTGTTACACGCATGATGGGATGAAATGCTTTGCAAAAACGCTCAATTCATGTAATAATTTGTTTAAATAATTACATAATTTGTTTTAATTCCAAGACCACTGACTTAATTACTGTGTTTTCAACTGATAAATGGGCGATTCACAGTTCAGTGCACCATCGAGAGGTTGCCATAGAGAGGCCTTTATTACAGTCAGTGCATTGTGGGAATATAAGTTAAATTCCTCAGATATGCTGTTCATGGATAACTTGAATTGTTTACAATATTTATTTTTCTGGAATGAAGCTCTGAAATTTTTTTTGAGTATCAGCGTTAAATAATCAAGGTGGTGGTTTATCAAGAGGTGAGGAATGCCCTGATCAACGGAAATATGTTCTAAAATTTCCCACCAACATTCTCTACATTTCAAGTCATGGTGAGTCAGCCACATCTTTTTCGACTGTAAAACTTGAAAAAAAAGGCCTCTCTGTGGCAACCTTTGAGTGGCCTGCCATATTGTGAATTGCCCATATTAAGGCACATAAAATTGTCAGTCATTTCCAAATAGCAATGGCATGTATGCAACACACATTTACAGGCCTAAATTGTACATATCTCTGGTACATTCTACATGTGCATACATGTACATGGAGAAAGGCCATTTTCAACAAGAACACGTGGGACAAGTTTTGTCTTCCCTCACTGAAGGATCAGTAGCATACCAATAATTTTCCAGATATTCAGGAAGGTAACCTTATGTATTTCTAATCTTCCCTCACCAGTTGTGATACACAGTGTAGCAGTTGTTCTCCCAGTTCAGGCGAATATGCCCCTTTCGAAAACCGATGTACCAGTTGTCGAAATGCAACTGTCTGTAAAGCAAATGAAGAGGTAATTTAAACTTGAAAAACATTTCTGGCTGTTGCTGATTTTTCTTTCTGTCGTCGGGGGGGGGTAGGCCCAGGACCTCGGCTGATACATGCCTGTGCCTTTTGAAAACTTAATTTGCATGCATATAAAGGGGTCATTCCATGAGGTTTGGGCACAATTTGTGATGGTGTCAATTGTTAGATGGGTTCTATAAAAATGAACAGCTATCTCCCTTCATGTGGATTTCAAATTACACATCTTTCAAGACTGAATACCGAGGTGTGTATCACTTTTACAGAGTACATGTAAATGACCTACTCTACAAGACTACAAGTCGTGACAGGTGGTAAAAGTTACCCATGTAACGAGGACACTGTCACAAATTGTGCCCCAACCTCATGGCATGACCCAAAGACATTCACATTAAGCTTCTGTCAGGTACGTCAGAAAGAGACTTTTGAGGTGCTTATTGGTGGCAGCAGATACTCTGATCCATGCTGCTCGTCCACTTGTGGTTGCGTCTTTTTGAATGTGCACACATTAGCTCAAACATAACGTGCCCGGGGAACACATTTTTCTTAGGGGGTGCTGAGGTTGTAAAATCATAAATATCGAGGGTTTTTCGGTGGATCTCTGACATTGGTGAGTTTGATTATGTTAGTGGCTTAACGTGGTCACAGTTGAGGGTGCTGTTTTGTACACCAGTACCCAGGTCCAAAAATGTTAGGGTTGCTTCATCACCCAGAGCACCCCCCCCCCATTCCCGCGGGCTGGAAACATGATGAAAACAGTAGTGGCCTGGTCAGGTGGGATTGGTACGTGCATGTCTGCCTACCATGCATCTTAAAGTCTCCCATTCAATGTGACACAGAGTCATTGTTATGGAAATCGATAGTTTTATACTCCTTTGCTCGTGTCTGCCGGCATGTCTGTGGGAAAAGTAAATCGAATCACAATGACGCGTATCGGAGAAAAAAATGGACATTTCTTGACAGCAATTTGTCCTTACTGTCATAAACTTTAATACAGGCATGACTTACGATTCCTGACAAAATAATTGAATACGAAAAGGATGGGTACTAAGACATTTTTTCAACAATATCGAATGTGTCTAAGAAACCCCATTGGCTCTTTTTAGTGTGAAGCCGATCCTGGAGGATTCTAATTGAATACTCTCTCTTAATATAAAGCAGCATCTATTGTTATCTGTGGCCTGGTCTACCCATGTTAATTTGTAGCAAATTAAAAGAAAGAAAAGGAGGAATCTCAGATCCCATTTATGTAGCCATTAGATGAGATGTTTTCACAAGAGTCCTGCCTGATTGTTGATGTCATTTTTTTCTTCAAAACCCAAGGTTGATAAAGAGGTCACTGGAAGGTCAGACAGGACTTGCCGGTGCCGTGACTGGCCCATCCCACGTGATGGTGAGAAATCCCCAAACTTCTTTCTGGAGACTCGTTCACCGTGGTTAGACATCGTGAACAGTATTTGTACATGATCAGTCACATAGGGCTAGGCTTGCCCTTTGCAAAACAGAATTTGTTTTCCAATTTAATCCTTCTTGACTGGTTCTCCCATTTTACTTTGTCTTTGTCCTGATTTTGTGTTTAAAAGCTCCTCTGTTCCAACCCCCCTCTCCCAGCTTTGCTGGTTGGAGGGTTCTCCATTGGCATTCTGCACACGTGCCATTTCAAGTGAGGAGATCACTGTGGCATTGAAAGACAAAGTGGTTGGTGCTCTGTGTGCAGCGTGCATGAGCCTGTGCATGCAGATGGTGACTTCCCACCAAAGGACCATCACTGTTATGTACAAAGACGCCCTCCCTTGTTGCCGCTCAGAGTGGATTGTGACCAATTTTGCAATGTTTTGTATTGCAGTTTGTGAGCTACACAATTGCACTGACTTGAGTTGCCCACCCTGCCCTGAACCCAGCTCATGTCCAACACCAACAGGTGGGAGCTTTGGAAGTATTTTTTTATTAATGGCCTCTTACTAGTTCCCCTTAACAACAGATACTGACAAAAGAGAAGGGTTACCGAGGACTGGTAGGGCTGGATAGCTCAGTTGGTAGAGCGCCGTTGCAGTATTCATATCCCACTCCAGTTGATTTCTTTGTTCATCTTTATAATTAATATGCAATCACCTAGATAGCTTCTATTTAAAGAATAAGTATATTTTATTTTATTTTTGTGTGTGTCAGACCTTAGAAATCGTGCCTATAGTTAGGGCTGTGCTGAATGTCGGAGTAACTTAATACTCAATGGATTATCGAATATTCAAATATTATTTTTCGAATTTGAATTTGTGATTGCAAAATTTATTAAAAGGAAGGGAACTTTTTTTTTTTTAAATGAGAAAAAATGTACTATTGAGGCTTGTTTCAGCAGATTTAAATGAAAAGCAACAGAAATCAAAAAAAGTAATTATTCATTAAACAGTTTAAAAGGAAGAGAAATTTTCAACTGGGCAAGAAGAAATGTTCATCTCTCAAATCTAGCTAAATCATGGCTGGAGATACTCCTAGATGGGAGAAGCTATTATGTACAATTGTGTGCGTTATTGCAAGTGATTTTGTATATGGTTTGTTCATCAACAATCTGCCAGTCGGTACAACCGAATATTCGTATATTCGATCAAATTGAAGGGCGAATATTCAAATAGTGAATTATTTGAATTGACTCCGCCCTACCTAAGGTAATTACTCCAATTGCTGTTTATTAACCAGTGATACGGTCAGGTGCTTCAAATGGAATTCAGTGATGTCTCCAATTAATTCAGTAGTATTTTCAAACTTGGGCACTGTTGAAAGTACATGTACATGTACGTTTGATAACCGATGAAAAATATTTGTGAAAATTGACAAAAACCCTTGAAAAGTTGCGTGAAAGTTAAAAATCAATCAATGTAACAAATGCAGACTTTGAGGAAATGAAGTGAGTATTTTCTTGTTTGTTTTGTGTAGCTGTGGAAGTGACAGAGCAATCTCGGTGTCCTCGTCTTGGACCTGACACATTTGGTGAGTGCTCCGATAGACTTTCTAGGCACAAGTTTGTAGTAGGAGGCCTGTTCTCTTTTGCCTACCTCCTCGTCTTGAGATGTGTTGCACATACTGTATGCATTAGTGCTTTAGTTAGGTTGCCATATATAAATTACATGTACAAAAGTAAAAAGGGCATCCCCCCCACATTCTCAGCCCAAGAAATTGTATTGGCCTCCGTACGTCACGCTTGATTTCTCTCAAGTGCACAAGTTGGTAGTGCTTTGTATTTGTGCAACTGCATGTAGGTTGTCCAATCAGTTGATTTTGTTTCAGAGATTATGCTGATAATTACTCTCTCACCAGTCTGTGACACTTTATCCGTGAGATTTTCAGGCGGTGTTAGCAGTTGTTTTTCCCCCTTACCAAAAGTGCAAACCCCATAATGCGAGCAAATCTGTGTATATGTGCCCAGGAGTGTGGTTCAAAGTCCAGTTTTTAGTTGCTGTAGTTTTAGCAACTGATATAATTGAGACATTTTCAAACATGGAGATTGCTTCTCTGTATAGGACATTTGGTTCTTTTTTTCATAGTTTGAATTTTTTTTTGCACAAGGTATAGTAAGAAATATCTTGACTTGTGCCGTTGTATCAAGTACACCTGCAGCTGATTTCATGAAACTTTACACAATGGCGTAATGTCACACCTTATTTTTTTATAATGGTGTCCGTTGCACAACAAATTAAGATTGAATTCAGGTAACTCACGCTCAGTAAGTTATGCTGTAACTTATGCGATCAGTTTAGGTTGCATAAGTTACACTGAACAAAGCAAAACTGAATGGTGTGACAAACTCACGGTGTTTAGTTCAGGCTCATCTTTGCTGAATGTAACGAGGCTTATACGAGAAACGTACACCCTTGTTTTGGAAGGTAATGAAAAACTTGTTTGGCTGTAAGAGAAGTGGCCTGCTGGATGCCCTCATTTGAAATCTCTGAATAAAATCTGTTGAAATGCAGCTGCCACTTCTTTTCTTGTGGTGCCCCTTGATAACATGTGTGCATCCCAAGGTGCCCCTCTCCCGGACATTCAGCCCTAGTTACGCCACTGAGCCTGATTCTGTTATTGTGTGGAATCCTTGATGTTTACGGAGGAGTCAACTAAATCATTGAGAAAATGTCCTGAGCACTTCATTAAAAATAGTAGAGGTACTAATAAAAGTCTATGAGTACTCAAACACTTGATATCCACCTACAAATAGCAGGCAGCTGGTACTCAGTTTGTTGGCTCAAAACGGTTTTTTTCAAAATCCAAATCTCAAGCAACCCATCCCGAAGCAAAAACTGTTAGTTGCTCATAGAAATGAAATAACAACATTTTTAACATGTCCTTGAATGCTTCAAATGTAATTCCTTGTTTATTTAATTTCACTGTGTTTTTGTAACTGCACGGCAAGTGGAACTTGTTTATTGGGAATTACACAGTGGCAAAATGTAGAAATTAAGGACTATTCTTGCTGTAAGTGTTCTGCTCGCTTTGTACATGTATATAAGTGGTTGATCAAAGTTCTTGGCCAGACTGGCTGTGTTGTTAATGTGAATGACTGCTGTATTGGTACCTGGGTGCTGTTTACATGTATTCCTTTTTTCCCCCATTATGTTTTCTTGGCAGATGGCAAATCTTTTGGAAAAGGTTGCGCAGTTGGTGCTGCAGTAATGTTTGTTGTACATGTATGTGTACTTCTTGTACTGTGTTATAGACGTGGTTATATTTGTTGCTTTAAAAAGCAAGATTGTACATGTAAGTAGTCATTTCAATATTTAGCTTCTTTTGTAGGTACAGTCATGGCATATGAAAAATCACATCTCTATGTAGCAAACCATCTGGAGATATTGGAGATATTTTTGTGAGCCTGCTTTGTCAATCTCCTGCACTTTAGAGACTCAAACATTCATTCCAACAGTGTCATTCCAACAGTGTTGCCCAAAGAGTACATCTGTCATTTTTAACACCAGGTCGCTACATCTGTCTTTTCCTGGTTGCCCAGCTTTTAAACTTCAGAAACACTTCTCATTTCTCCATTTCAGCTCCCGCTTTGAATCCCAAATTCTGTTTCGTTCTAACACCTTTCTGGAAACCAATAAGGGAACACATGACCCTGCATGGCCCCCGCCAGACTGGTCTGTTCCAGCGTGGAACACATGTTGGTTGCACAATGCTTGCCTCCTCCGGATAATGCTTTGTCTTAGGTGAAGAGGAAGAAGATCTTCCTAAATCAAATATCTGCCTATCCCATCGGCCCTCCACATTTCATCAGAGGATTTTCTGCAGAGCTTTTTTCTTGTGTGTTGAAATGCTTTTAACTTTCTGTTTTTGCCAGTGTTTGTGAAGGGTATTCTAAATTCCAAGTCCCCATTGAAAACTCAGTTTTGAAGGCTGCTTCCATTGTCAGCCTCCAAATGTTTGTTTATTTAGATATGCCCTAATGTATTTCCCTTTGCTTTATCACATCAAGCCAATTTAATGCCTCCCTCATCATTATTATGTCAGTTTTACCCTAAAAGAGCCCACGGCAGTGGAGGATTTTCTCTGTGCTTGTTGCAATGCATTATGTTCACCTAGCGTAGCCTTCAGGCAGTGGGGATGGAATAGTTTCAAGGGGGGGGTAGCTGGGAGATCATCAGGCACCAGCAATTAATGAGCTGATCCATTAAGCCCCACCCCATTATCTGGTTTGTAAGTGACTTTGTCACAAAGGTGGACACGCCATGATTTGCAGGCTCCCATTGGACGATTGCTGAAGTTGTACATTCACTTCCGGTTCCATGGTTCCATGTAAACGGCGATCAGTCCATGATAACTCTATGTCCAGTGCATGTGCAGTGGGCATGGTTTAAACTGCAGTGACGTCACACTTACGAACTGGACATGGTAGGCCCTGCAAAAAGTGGGGTCATGTCCACCCAATCGAAAAAGAGGGGGGGAGCAGTATCCCCCTGACCCTCTGCCTCTGCTGCCAGTGCATTTAGGAGGTTTTCCAGTAATGTCTAGTGCTCATGCAGGTAACCATAAAAACAAACAGCTATTTCACTGTCTTGCTCATATTTGATTTTAGCCGCAATTTTTTACTCAGCCTCATTCTTTCCTTTCTTTTATCTGCTTAGCCTCTCAGACGCCTCTAACCCTGAAGTGGTTCCAGTATGTGCAATGGCTGACACGTTGTACATGATTGGCATTGATGACTGCTTTTGCATTTCGCCTGCTTGATGTGACCTCTGCCCTTATCATCGGACCCACTGTTAGCCAGTGTAATGACCAAATAAGTGACTCAGATGCATTTTTCTGTAATGACTTGACTCAACCCGAGCATTATGTCCGACTGACTTAATGCTCAAGTCGCTGTGGGAAGTCATTTAACTTGACGGGAATGCTTTTAGGTTCCCAAAAGCATAACAAAACCCGGAATTTCATAGTCTTTGTAATGAGGATGCTTGATCTTAACAATTGTACTGCTCCCAGCATGGCACATGTTTAAATTTAACCTTGTACATGCATGTAGTTAGTACAATTAGGCATCATATTGAAGCCACACAGGAGTGTAAAGTGTACAGTAAGGTATGGATATTAGCAATGGCATGTTATCATTGATATTGCATTGCAGACACTTCTCACTTGGCTCAAAATCATATGGCAAAATGCAACTCAACTCTGACTCAACTTCAGTTGAGTTGGCCTAATTGATTGGCGATCAGAGACTTGGTGTGACTTCAGACTCAAGACACAGACTCAACCAGAGGCTTGAGCTAACATGAGATGCATTTCAACACTGCCATGATCCCTTTGCCAGTCTTTAATACTATACAGCAGGACTGTGCAGTAGCTGGACTGGACCTAATATATCCCATTCGGAGCTAACTTTTCTGACGTTGATTGCATGTGCTAACTTAGAGGTGTGCTTTGCTATTCATATCTCCTAGCTGCCCAACTTCATTGGAATTCTAGCCACAAAGATTCTTTACTTGTGTTTGCCTTCTGTATGTAGAGGTCATCACGGTCTGAGACTTTGTGGTGAAAGTGATTAAAAATTAATTTGTACGACAGCATGACTGGACTCAACTGATGTACAGTTGACATAGAAAAGACATCTTGCAATGGAACATGTTTATTCTATTTGTTGATTTTTTCTAGTTTTTGAGGTTTTGAATGACAGTGTTTGAAATTTGTATATTGTTGCCGTCAGTTTTCCGTCAAGTGTTTTTGATAATTAAGGAACTTTTATCAAATGTGACCATACCAACAAGAAAACTGTGTTTGTAACAGTTGTGCTTTTTCTATCACTTTTTAGGGATAAACCTTGCAAGGAGGATTTGCTGTAACGAAGGTAACAAGCACAATGTTCCGCATTTGTAAATGGGCAGAATCAGTTGTTTCTTTCTGGCCAATATCACCCTTGTGGCCAGAGGTTAGATTAATGTACAAAAAAGAAAAGTGTACGTTGTGACCCATGTTTGACGCTAGTTTCCCCTTGGCAAATAACTGCAAACTAACAGCAATGATTTCTTTTGGTGCAGTTAAGTAGTAAATCTGCCTTTACATCCCATTTAACCCCATTTTGGATTTCATTTGCCACAGGGATTTTGGGCACCTTTCAAGGTTTTTTTAAGTTATGAATGTAGTTGTGTGAGTCCATGTGTGATATCATTTCAGGAGGCAGCTTCAAAGTGATAGTCATTTCAGAATGAAAGTCTGCTAAAAGTATTGAAGTTTTGCTATCGTAATTTTTTCTCAGTTAATTTGCTTTTCCAAGTCTTTGACAGTTGGCCAGTGAGCAAAGATCTCTTGTAAACATTTTCTTTGAGCAAATTTTCAATTTATAATAGAACTCCCACAATAGAGTACCGAAGTGAATACATCATGCGCACAATTAGTGTGTAAAAGGCATTAGCGCAAGAACCAGCGCGTGAACCGACTCGCACGCGTACTCCATTCATTTGTACAGCACTTTCTTTTTCACAGTGACATCACACTTTGGTACTCTATGAACAGTGTCTTCTGAAATGGCGCTACAGCAGCCATGCCTTCATTTGTCAGGGAATACATGGAAAGGTCCATGGTTAAAAAAAAAGCACTGTTCAATAAGACATCACCCATTTTCCCATAACAAGTTTGTAAGTGTACAAAGCATGTTCTTTTCCCTGGCCCCTCCCGAAGGATGCACAAGAAAATGATGATGGCTGAGATGATTTTTGAACTTTGATAGACACGTACGCTCATGGTTTCTGTGCTTGGGAAATGTGTCCCACACCCAGGGGATATGTGTACTTCCATTTACCGTACTTCTGGAAGAAATCAATTAAGAAACAATATTAGTGAGCTGAAACATAAATTTCCCCGGTCCTTATACATGTAGCCGCCATTTTTATTCATTTAAGAGGAAAAGAAAGATGCAGAAAATCCATTGTCAAGTGTAATTCATGTCAAAGACCCTGAACTCCAAATTACGTGTTCCTGAACTCAGAATGATTTGTTCTTTCTTGTTCAAGGGGAAGACGGACAAAACGGCAATTCACATCAACCAGGTAATGAGCACAGGAGCAGTTTTTCTTCGCGTTTTAAAAGCGCCCGTTTGTTCTTGGGCAGGAAACAACCCACCGTGCAATTTGCTATTTGCACGAAAATTGTAAATCACATACATTTGCTGCAGAAAACTACTATGTCGCTGGCACAGAATTAGTGCGCACGTGATTCTGAGGTAGTTTTGCAAAATATGGACAGCATAATTCTTCATGAGTGCTATTTTTTCTCAATTGTTTTTGAGTGAACAAGAGGGTGCACCCTGTTACCTAGCAACTGCATCCCACACCAATGTGTAACTGTGATGTGTAGTACTGTGTGTACATGTGTTCATCATAAACCCAGTGAGAAAAATGTCAACAGCAGACAGGAAATGAAGTCAGTTGGATGTACAAAGTACTTTTGAATTAACGTTTGCCAGCAAAGCACTGGAAAAGGTCTTGAAAAGTACTTGGTACTTCCAAAATACTTTGTACTTCAAGCTTAGTTAGTTTGTGCAATATCCCGATTATCCTTATTTTTTGTGCAATTATTGAACATGCTGTTCACACTAAACCATTGTAATCTGTGACAGCAAGGTACATGTTATTGACAGGGTATCAATCTCTCAAGTTGCAGATGTTGAAATTCTTACGTTTCTGCTGTAGTGTCAACCCAAACTGTGGACCAAAATGAACAAAATGAAAAATTTCTGTTCTTTTTACAGCACAGCACAAAAATGTGACATACCTAATGAGTAGAGATACGTGTATTTCATTTGTTCTGGCAGCTAACCCATTTTTGTGCTTCGAGATGTTTACTTTATGATATTGGTGTTGAAATTCTCACTTTACTTTTTCCACTTATTCTTCAAGTTCACACATGAACCTGTTGTTTTGTTTGGTGTTCAAGTTGTCCTCTACTAACAAAAAAAATTTGCACTATTTCTGGGGGGGGGCTGCCTTTTTCTTGATATGGTGTTGAGTTTGGGTTTAGGAGAGTTTTAGCGCTGAATGTGCTTCTGGGCCAGATCAATAGTCTCACTCGAAAACTTATTGCAACTATGGTAATGAACTCTGCCTCTCTCTCTGTCTCTCTGTTTTTAGCTCCACTTCCCCAGGAAGAGGCTTCTGACGTCCAAGACTAATCCAGTATGTTTTTTAGCCATTGTAATTAAATATTTGTGACCCACTCTGCGGAAATGAGTCTTAAGTCACCAGAGCCACTTTGGAGTAAAAAGTCCTTGGGAATAATTTTGCACAGTGTAAATCAATAGGAACCCACGGCATTTCTCACCATGGAGTATCCACTTCCATCAGGATGCCAAACTGAGTGATACATCCAAACAAAAAGCTGAATTTGCTCTTTCTAATACAAATGAAAACTCAAAAAGTGGCTCTGGTGACTTAAGACTCATTTTCACAGAGTGGGTCGCATTTGTGAAGCAGTTTTCCTTGTGAGAAATTATTGCAGTCAAGTTGTGTGTCTGTTAAATGTCATGCTCACTTACATGTATTTCTTCAAAATTATGAGAATACGGATTGCTTAACAGTTTGAGTTAATGGACAAAATTCAAGAAGCCTTCTGAAAATGCTGTAAATTCCTGAAGTGGGCTGTTTGCGGTTCCTTTTGGCTGAGCTCATCAGCAGTGTTGCCACGATAGAATTGTGCTGTTTTCACTTTCTGTGCAAGAGAGAAGGATGGATTTTTTTCTGGGGTGATGACCTTCTCCCAGCCGGGTGGAAAGGGACATTCTGAAGTGTGCTTCCAAAGGCAATGTTGGTGCTCAAACCATTGTTTTATTGCCAGTTGTGGAACCAGTGATTTACACGAGGGAATGCCCAAAATGGTAGTGAGCCCCCAAATTAGTATTTTTTGGTGAGAATTTCCGGTTTCAGGTTGTTAAATACCCAGTCGACGGTAAACAGAGGAGTAGGCAAAAGCAAAATGGGTCTCCTTAAAAGTAAAAGAAAACACCCCGCCCTGATAAAAAGGGTAAGGGGCATGTCAGGTGTGTCCCATCTAAATCCACTACTGATCGTGATGATCATCCTTGTTCAGCAGGCTCATAGACCTCTTTAGACAATCTGAAGCCCCTTTGGTGAGTACAGCTGTGTGATGCCATGTCAAATAATACATGCTCGTTAACAACCATGTGTCCAAGCAATTACTAGCAAAGTATCTTGCCTAAGAATAAATGCACCACAACCAAGGAGGATTCAACTGCGCAATAATTTGATGATGCTGACGGTATTTTGTAGCAGGTTTTCTACCGTTCATTTCTTTAAACAAAGACCTTTCCTGGCTTTTAACTGTGGAAGGGTAAGTTTAAAAAAATGTGTTGTGCAACGAATGGCAGTGCTGCAGTGGCCTCTCTGTATAATTACATGGATTGGGAAAAAAGTATTGTTCGTTGGGACCAAATTCACTTTGATTGTGCAAAGCCGTCTGTGTTCAGCAAAAAGTTTCCCCAGCGTTTTGTTAAAAAATTGCTTCTCCCTGAAAGAGGAGCATTGCTTATGCCTAGGCCTACTACTAGTATAGCTATGCTTGTATGCAAGGTAAACGAGAAAACATTAGAATCGAAGCATTTTCATAGATATGTGCATACCATTTTTTCAAATAGTAAATTGGTAACTGTGTGTGAACTTGAAGAGAATTTTATAAAAACTTAACTCTTGTTAAAAATAACCACTAATTCAAGAAACGGATTTTTATATATAATGGCTTCATATGGATCTTAGTTTTTGTACTTATGTAATATATTTAAACATGCACCTTTGAAAGTTATTGTAAAGTTTGTGTGACCACTGAACTATAGTGCCTTTCTGTGAAGTAAAATCCCGGACGTTGGCTTATATTTAAATTTAGAAAAAAAGATTTTCTTTGAAGTTAACATGGTGTAAATTTCGTGACCTTTGCTTTGGTAAAGTGAAGAAAATAAACAAATACAATGTAATGAATTTTCGATGTGAAAGAAAATGTCATTTAATGGACAAGCAGATAGCATTGCAACAGTCTGCTTAAGCTGTTGATGAATTGAAACAAGGACAGCATTCGCTGTTTATTACTTCTAAATGTGGTTTGGGGTAGGCAAGCAGACCATTTTATTGAATGTAATACTGTACACAATTCTTCCCAGATTTCCATACTAGGTAAAGCTCAGGGATGAAAGACTATATTATATACATGGACAGTCTGCATATGAATTCCAAAGCTGCACGTGAGGTACATGTACCATTTCATGTCATGTCATTTATTTAAAGCTTACAGATCGAGGTAGAATATTGGTTTGGAAGAAATAGACACATGCGCATTATGATGGCTACATGTACATGTTTTTATTCATCACTATGTAACTTATCAGGTGCTTTCCCCTCAGCTGCAAATAATGACTGCAATAACCTTTTCTTGTTTCCTTTTAAAGTGTAGCTGTAAGCTTTATTTCAGAAAAAACAAAGTTTTGACCTGTGAGACAATGAATATCAGAAATAGAAAACTGTAGAGCCGCGATTAATATGCATTCAGTTTTGAATGGGTTTGCATGCTGTGAAGTTGCTCTGTAAATCAAAAAGGCTGTTTGAAATTTGAGATTGATTTGGAATGGACTTCAATAAAGACATAGTTGCCACGGAGTTGTCCCTTATGGCGTTGTCTTCCAGATTTTTGTGGATGTGTTAAGTCCCCCCCCCAGTTCCTGAACCTTGGCTTTATTTTCTCATCACAGGCATCGAATCAATTTCCGATGTCCGTTCCTTTAATACCAGTTTTGGAATGATGCGAAAAACACGAAACTCTGGCCTGATTTTAGACGGCTTGATTTCTTTAGGGAGGGGGATACACGATAGGTGTGGCCATTTTTGAGATCCAAAATGAAATTTACAGTGGCAGGCAATAATGGTATAGAGGGATACCCCCCCTCCCCGCATGTCCATATTCTACAGACACACCTCCCTCTGATGTCTGAAAACTGCAACTTCCAACTCATTATTTATTATCTTATGTCTGTGAATGAATTAGGAATCATATAACCCCAATATCTTTCACCCAACATGGCAAGGACTTGGCAGGTCAAAAAATGTTGCCACGCCCACTTTTCTCTGTTACAGGGCGAGAATGTAAGTCTCGGTTTTTTTTGCATCTCCTCCAATGTGATTCACAGTTAATATCAGCAATTCATTTGTACACAGCAATGCCTCTCCCCGAGTGTGAATGAAATTTCCATTTGATTTAAACAAAACATTTCAGGATCTGAGACTGTATCGACCAGTGCTTTCTAACTTTAGATACTATAGAAAGTCATTTTTACCTGACTTTATCGGACAATACAACATACCCCTACCTCCACCTCAAGGTCACCAATATACTAAACCAGAATATGTACGGGCGATCCAAACGAGCCAGCGTCCGTTTAAAAACGTACTGCACAAATCAGCTTTTACGAGTAGTACAAGACAATGACATACCCTTTACCGCTACCGGTGCAGGCGGTAACATGTTACGAAAAGATCTCATCAAAAATGACACCCGCCCAGAAGCGATGGCGGAGGTAGACATCCGAAACGTTCGACACTTTCAAGGAAATTTTAGAAACTGGGAACTGAAGCCTAGTTTCTTTGAAGACGACCTAGTAGACTTTTGACTTTTACAAGAGGTACATAGAAGAGAAAGCATTGGCCAAATTTTGAGAGATAGGAGCTTACAAGTTGCAAACTGCGATCAAAGTCCAGTCTAAAATAGAAAGACCGGATCGGCAAACCGAAGGTGGTGTTTTTACGTTTACAAGTAGAAACACTGTGGTGTTTACCGAACGAGACGTCGAAAACGCGTTAGAAGAACAAAAAGAGTATCATATGGGGAAGTCGAAACTCATACCCAAAGGGGTCCTGCCTGGAGATTTGACAAAGTGGTTGCGTTTTATATCAATGTGGTACTCTATAATCCAGTTGGAGCGAGTTACGTACCACTTCCTAAAGAATTGGCGGGTAAAAAAGCGATCATCAACGTAAAGATTAAAGACCAACAGTGTATACGTTGGCCGATACGAGTGACTAAAGGACTTTATAGACTTTATGTCAAACACCAACTTGCAACTAATCTGGGATATAAATTACACGCGTATAGAACAAACACCTACAAAGAATCAGACGGTTTAAATCTTACAAACGTTGACTTTCCGACTCCAATATCGCAGATGCCACGCATCGAAACCCAAACAACTTGGCGATCAACGTATTTGGTAACACCGCGAAAGACGGTGTGTTTATACTTTAAATTGAATTTGTCTCTTTCAAAGCCAACAAAAATTCGACAATCACAAAGAAGACTGTCAAGGAATAGATGAATAGATAAATGACGCCGGGTAAAAGTTTGACTTTGGGTAAGTATAACAGCTTGGACACTTCTTTATTTAGCCTCAGCTTGAGGTTGGGGTCCGTGATCGCCAACGTCACCTCTTAGACTCCGAGTGAACTTTAAAAGATACACCCGGGATCGAGGTTATTAATAAAAGTCAAACCAGTCCATGCTGTAAAACCGGGAGACACCACGATGCTTCCTCGTTCGCCCTGGGGTAACGACTGAAACGAGCCTTGAGAATGGAGCCCATCGTATATAGGTTCATTTAACCCCGTGAGAAAAAGTCTTTTACCTATGTAGTGGTTTCTGTCTTTTCTGGGTTGGTTTCGGTCTCTTGCAGGGTTAGTTGGAGGTTGAGCTTAGGGGTTGCCCTCATAAATCTCTTCTAAAGCTTGTCTCTGTCCCTCATATAATGACGCTGATTCAATTTGTTTATTGTTAATCTCAAAAGCTAAACGAGCTCGCGTGTTTTCTATTTGTCTTTGGCCTAACTGTGCTTCTAAAGATTTGACTTCTTGATTGAGCTGTTCAATTTGCTCAGCGATGATTCTGATTTCTTCTCCTAAAGTACCTCTTTCGTTTGCTTGTATCAATCTGTCTTTGGCTCTTTTTACTAATTCTGAATTTGGTTAATTTTTTTCTGGTCTGACATTTCTAGTCTCAATGTGAACGTCGTGAATTTTTTTCGTTTTCCAAGATAGAGAAATTAGCTCTCGTTGAGGGGGGGGGCGGCTCTCGCGTTGGTGGGGGAGAGAATTTTTGGGGAATTTTTTTCGGTTTTTTTGGGGGGGTCGGGTATGTACCCAGGGGAGGAGGGTGGTTCAGAACTCTCCTACTACTTGTGTAAGGTACAAAATTCCATTTTATGAAGGCAAACCTTAGATGTGGCGGGTGTTGAACTAAATCTTAAATTAGAGGAATTTCATGACTTTGCTCCAGTGGCATCGTGGTGTTTGTAGAGGCTTTGGGCCATTATTGATTTTTTTTGCAGATGACACAAGCCTTATAGTCATGATAATATTAATACAGCTGTTCAGATTTTAAATATTGAACTCACAAAAATAAACGTTTGGCTGTTAGCCAACAAACTGTGTATCAATCTAGTCAAATCTAATTATATGGTATTTTGTACTAAACAACAAAATTACATTCACACTTTCCCTTTGGTATCAAATGGCAAAACGTTGAATAAAGTAAAAGTAGAACATTTTTGGGTATACACTTATCTTGGAAGAGTCATATAAGTGTAGTTTCGAGTAAAATAAATGTACTGGTATAATGAACAGTTTCAAGTCTTTTCTCCCATGTAATATTCTTTTAACTCTGTATAATTCTTTTGTGCTACCGTATTTGATTAATTGTATTTTCACATGGGGAGGTCCTTTATCTAATTGTGACCAATTGTACATCTTACAAAAACGTGCTGTCCGAATAATTTCTCATGCTGGATATTATGACCCCATTGTTCTCTAAACATAAAGTGCTAAAGGTATTTGACCTTTATAAATATCAGTTAGGTAAATTAATGTATAAATATATGAATGATAAGCTGCCACTGTATTTTAAATCATACTTAAACCTACCTCAAATGTTCACTCATATCATACCAGAAGTACCTCTCAAACCAAATTACACGTTGATGCCAACAGAACTTCGTTACACAATAGTCTTGTACAATGCGGTGTCTAATACTGAAATAGCCTAAATGAAATTATAAAAGCAGAGCCTACTTGCTCTAAAGTTGAAAAATCGAATACTCTCTGAATACATCACCTGTATCGACTAGAATTGTATTTTGATGCATTGTATTACCTCTTGCCTGTCAGTGTTTGTCTGTATGTGTATCATTGCCAAAAGATATTCATGTCTTGTATTGTCCTATTGTATTGGTGCCAACTGCCCCATTTCGTAAGGGAACAATTTCTGTCAGTGTTGTTCTGTTCTGAACAGGATTGTGACACTTACACTGAGAACACCTGTTATGGACAGTCCTGCAGCCATTTCCTTTTCGGAGGCATTTTGCAGTTTGTTGTTGACAAGCCTATCCACCAGAGTCTCGTACAGAAAATGTGGAGTAGGTCCATCAAGAAGGATGCATTGACCTAAACAAAAATTACCATAGACACAACTGAATGTGTGCATTGAAAGTTTCAATGTTCATATCGAAAACAAGTGCATTGGAGTAGGTAATGAAGAATGGGCAGACACCCCCCCCATTTGAAATTACCAACCCCCCTGGCCCCAACATGAAATTTTTAGGTTCATTATCAACTAGGACCTCAGTGTCAAATCTTCTTCAACACTCCCTTTCTATCCATTTTTTAAAACTTACCAATGATGATTCCTGCCACATAGAATACCTTAAATTATTTCTATGAAAGTGGAGGGTACATTGGAGCAATCAAGTTCTCTGGAGTAGTCTGGACCGGATGTAAGCCGTTCAAATATTTGTGCCAAGGCGAGGCGCAAGAACTCCTTTCGGGGCCACCTAAGTCATGACCACGGTCCCCCATAAAGTCAACCTTGAGTGGAAGTCTGGCATTGTGGGTGGGGGCTGAAAACTCGTCTACCATGCTGTTGAATATGTCAGATCGAGAGATCATGATATCATAGGTATCCCCTTCGTAGTCATCTGTGGCTTCATTGGTGCAATTTAAGGTTCTGCCTTCGACAACCACCTGGCGAAATGCTCGGATAATATCCAGCACATCAGGCTCCTGGTTACTGCAAATAAAGGAATGGATGTTTTGCGTTAGATACACAAGTTATACTTGTATTTATTAACAGGACCTACAATGAGACTGTGCGCCACTAATTATTTCACAAACCTGTACTTGCATTTTAGTTCATGTGGTGGTACAACAAAACAATGGATATAAATAATCTTTGTGTAAATAATGAGGTCAACAACTTATCAATGATGTAGCATTGGAATCGTAATATCAGAGTTGATTGAATGAAATGTCCCCACTCTTGTACAATAACCAAACAGGTAAATGATCTATGGTGAAAATCACTGACATGGATGGGCTCTCCTGGCCACCTTAACAGTTCTTTTCATCACTGTCGTTATCAGCCGATGTTTAGTACATGGAGTTTACTTTTGACATGATACTTGAGTGAAGATGTTGTTCAAGCAGTAAACACTTTTCATACTATGCCCAAAAAACTCACAATAGTCTCAGACAATTTTGCTCCAAGCATGGTGCTTTACTTTTTGATTTCACAATGACTGCCACATATGCCTGAACACATCCATGTCTAACAGTTTACTGACATCCCTTGTGCGCCACTCATATAGGCAGCTTTCCAGGCTTGATTCGATCAATGTTCAGTTGAATTTATTTGGAGTCGTAAGAGAAAACAAGACAACCTACAGAATATGGGACGATATACAGAGAAAGGCGGACGACACAGTGCTGCATTTTATTGACATTGTAACGAATTCACATGTTTTTACTTATAAATCCTCCTTGAAAAATTGTAGTATCTGTGCCAGTTCGTCATTAACCTCTTCTTGGTTATTCTCAATAGAAAAAGAAGGTTGTTGTAGCAAATAGCATTCTAAAATATTGAAAGTATACAGTAAAACAATACCCAAACATTTTTGTATCTTGCTATTTCTAAAATTTCCACAGATGCAAAAAGCATCCGTTGAGGAAATACACGAGTGAAATTTATAAAATAAAGTTTGCAACGGTACATTTTCGCAAGGTTGAGTGTCAGGAATGCTTTCGTCATCAGCACAGAGGTCCACTGCGGGTAATTCCTGGGATATAAAAGTAATGAAAGGAAGTTGCATCTGACAGCTTGAGGCAAATTAATGTATAATGGGATAAGATCATTTGGGCTTACATTATCAAATCCGCATTTGCACTTCTCTGATCTCTCTCGGTATACATGTACATGACTTCTGCGCACCACACACAGCAGGCATACGCAAGCAAAAAGTTTGAGCGACCCTGAAATGCAAAGGGTGTAAATTGTGTATTTGTTAAGTTTTCTCCTAGACTATCTTGAGCTTCTCTTATTTGAGTATCGGAATATATGTGTATTTTACCAGTATTCTTCTTACCCGTGATGCTGTGCATTCTTCAACATGCGCCCTTACTTCATTAGTTGGATACATACTTATTTTAATACAAAACAAGTGGCATCACCTGCGTACAGTGCATGTCACTCAAGATCACGTTCAAGAAGACACTGACTTTAAGGATTATGCCATGATAGGGGATGATCATCCTGTGTACCTTTGTTTAAAGAATAAATCATATCCAGCGAATGTTTCCCGTACACAAACAGGAAAAGGTGACCGTCTGATAGACATTCACTAATTTTCCTTGTGGTACTTTAGTAGCCTCCAAACATTAAAAACATGACACAAAAAGTCAGTTTCAGCAGCAACAATAATTGTGAAGCAAACACTGAACAAAACCACCCTTTAATTCCGGTTAATCTGACCAGCCCCGTAGCTAGGTTTTGTGAACAGTGTGTTTAGTGAACTTGTAATGTGTAAGCTCACCCTGAATAGCCGCCGATGTTCATCAAATGCCACTGCCCTGTAAGAAGGAAAAACATTTTTTTGCTAAAATTTGTATGTTCACTTAAACCTTCCATAAAAATGTTCGCACGATGACACAATATAACATTCGTCACACACACGTTAATTTCAAACACCCTCAAAGCGAAGTTTTGTTATTTTGTGCATGGCACCCCTCATTTTGACAACCCTCCCTCACATGCCAAAGTGCGAGTTAGGATTACAGCCAAAGTCCACAGCAATGAAACCGTATACTTTCCCCCAATCAGAACCAAAGTAAGCCAATCAGTCCAATTGAAAAATCCTCCAAAGCTCGTGTTATTGAAGACGGCCATTCCCACTATTATATAAGTGTTGAGTTCACGCAAGCGCTCGCTCATGACTGTGCTTTCCAGCAACTTTGTTGTGTGTTTTGTTTTATTCCTCCGTTATGATGCAAGCGAATCCAGCCGTTTTATTACATCTTTAGTTACGTTTGCATTTTACGTAAAAACTTTTTCTCCTGGCTTTTTATCCTCATTAATATTGCACGTGTGGGGTTCATCGAACCACTGGGCACTACGCACATGATCCTGTTTTATGGCGCTGGTAACTTTTAATCGGATAGTTGCGTTTTCTTACACAGGACGCGAGAACATTTTCCGTTGGGCATGGTGTACATGTACATGTAGTTTTTCTCAGTATAGCGAGGTATCTGGGATGATGAACTTTGACACCAATTGGCCTACCCTTTTACGCGTATTACGTCTAGGTTATGGTCACATGTACACGCAGGTCAGTCGGGGGGGGGAGATAAGGGGAAACGATTACTTCCTTGTCCTTAAAGATCTGTGATTTATTATTTTCTGACAGGCAATTTAGGAAAGAATGAGCAGCTTTGAAACTGAATATATTTTTTCCTCGATCTTGGGCAGAGGGTCGGTCGGGCGGTCGTCCATGCAGCACTTGGAAAAATATGTTTCTACTGTTTTGCATAAATTAAGTCCACCGGGCTTGACTTGGTCTTAATCAATTTAATGACACTATACGGACTTGTTCTCCACAAAAACCCTTCTGCCTAACTATTTATTAAATTTGCAATATACATGCATTACAGACTGGAGAAAAATCCGTTTGTGTAACGATTTCAGAATGTTTGCATTGACACGTAGGCCTACTATGTGAGGATTGCGTGTGTATTCTTTCTACCATACACAAGTGCGATAGCTCCGAACAAAAGCAAGGGTTTCAATACTACGGGAGTTTTCTGGCAACAGCAATTCGGGCACCTTGGCAGAGCTCGGAGATTTCAACGTCTGGGCTAGGTTGGTTTAACTTGTATTGCACTGAATCTGGGCCGATATACTGCATTTAAGACCAATTAAATTAACAATTTCAGTGTTCTGTAAGATTTATTTTGTGCAGTGCTTTATGAAAGATACTGAAAAAATGCAGTGTAAGGCCCCACATATTGTTTTCCACCTGAAAATAAGTGAGGCAAATTTGATCTGAAGATTTTATAAACGAGTTTCCCATTCATATAGAGAAGAACTTAATTGAGTGCACGAAAAAAAATGGGGAGTCCGCCTGATAATTTTTTTGAAAAAACAAGTTTGAATTAGAACTTAATTTACACGGCAAACCGTGCGAATTCAGAGATTGTGTAATAAATAAACATCCGCCACATACCAGTATACAATCGTAAATTTTATCAACACTCAGTAACAAAAACATAATAATTCATTTGTCAACCTTCTGCCTCTGATCAGGCAACGGGCCTGTACAACTTAAATTTATGCTCTAGAAATTCTTTGGGGTCGGCTGTTCCATGTCAAGACATAATGTAATACACCGACTGGGCGATAAGATACTACATGTAAATAATTTCTTTTATGAATGCTTTATTTTTGTTTTTCTATTTACATTTTTTTCAAAAGAAAACAGTGGTCGCAGGTAATTATTTATTTTTGTTGAAATAAATTTAAGTTGCATATTATTTTCCATTGGTATATTTATTTTTAAATAATTTGTTTGAGAATTTTTTTCAGTTTAAAACTCCCCAAAGAAACTTGACAAAAAGAATGCCTTTTTCGCAAACTGCGAAAAAGCCAAAAAAAAAACCTTTACAAAAAATAAATAAATAAATAATTAAAGAAAAAAAAACGGTAAGAAGAACAATAGCTGTTTCGGCCGGAGACCGAAACAGCTAAAGATGGCCAACTTACCTGAGGGGAGACTCCAGCCGGCACCACCCTTTGCATACTGTGGAGTAGACTACTTCGGTCCATGGCTGGTCAAGGAAGGACTGAAAAAGGTTAAGCGTTACAGGGTTCTATTTACTTATTTGGCCTCTCGGGCCGTCCACATTGAGGTTGCCAACTCGCTGACTACAGACGCCTTCATAAATGCCTTACGCCGATTTACGGCCACACCTGGTTCGATACGGATGCTTAGGTCAGACCACGGAACTAATCTCGTTGGTGCAAGGTCAGAACTGAAGCGAGCCTTAGATGAAATGGACTAGGGTACAGGTTGCGGCACTTTCTCTTTGAAACAGGGTGCGACTATCCAGAAATTGAAATGAATACTCCGACAACTAGTCACACTGAAGGTGCCAAGGAGCGGCTTATTCGGTCTGATCTTGAAGTTGGAGATGTTGTCCTGACTGTTGACAACGACCTACCCCGCAACCAGTAGAAACTTGGGTGAGTTTTGGAAGCGATCCCTGGCACTGATGGCAATGTCAGAAGTGTTAAGCTCATGGTTGTTGAGAAATCTTTGGATGCCATGGGTAGACGAACCTAGCCTACTGCGATTCTGGAACGCCCCATCCAGAAATTGGTCTTGCTTCCTAAGAGTCAGGAGCACAGGGAAGTCCCCATCGAGGAGCCTTAATTTCAACTCAGAACTCTTCGTTTATGAGTTGTGTCATAAGCAGTGTTTGAATTGTTGAACTTAGGAGTTAAAGAGTTCATCAACCAGTTATATAGTACTTTGCATTGAGTCGACAAGTAGCTTATATCTTTTGAGCTTATGTCACTGTTGACGTGTATATGCAAAGATGGATGTACCATGTCAGTGTTTGTTTATAGTGAGGCGTTGCATTGGAAAATTTGAAGTCACTAATTTTGGGGAGCCATGTAGCTGCAGCCCTAGAAAACCTGTAGTTCACCCTCTGTTGATCAACGAGAATTTTGCCTTTCTGAAAACAAATTGCTTCAGGAGCCATTTTTATTGCCTGTTATATGTTACGCTCCAGAACACCAGAAAAGAACCACCTCTTTCCTGATTGCGTCAAGGCCTAAATCCAAGAGGAAGCAAGGGGGTATTGTTTACCAATAATTTACAGCTACAAGTGACAAGGGTACAAATACAAGGGTACAATACCTACAATATTTTTATCCAGCTCCCAGACTAACTTAGCTACAATTAATTAACCAACACAGAGCCTGAGTACGTGGAGAGGACAATAAGCTTAAACAAAATGACTGTTAAGAGCCCTAAACACTGCTTACATGTAAACAATGTGCCATCTTTGAAAACAGAAATGATATTATCATGTCTGCTCAAAGATGGCACACTCATGTCACTAAAGAAGAGGCATGACACACATAAAGACGGATGAACACCATACCCTGCAAGGCAAGCTACCAGTGATGTATCGCAACGCTTACAAGGCGACACAAAATAACTCTGTAAAAAGCTAGTAACCTCTCAATAATCACCTCTGGGATTATTGATATTTGAGGCATGGAAAGTGACAAACGAGTGGTCAAAAAAAGCTTTCAAACAAATACAAGAATCATTCATGAATTTCGTTTTACATTGACCAAGTTCTTTTGAGTAATCCTTTTCAAACAATGTGGTTGTAAATAAGCAACTCGCCATACACACTGCATATGAAAAAGAACCAATTATATATGGGTAATGCATACTTTGAAGGAAAGTTACATAATTCCTGATTTGTCAGGTTCGTTTTTTCGTGCTTTGTTCAAGAAATACAAAGCAAGGTTCATTTTGAAATCTAAATAGTTTCGTAAGTTTACAAAAGTAATTATACCCCATCTGCAAAACATCTTTCACTTAAAAAAGTGAACCAACATATACCAATGGGTTTTCCTTGAGAGTTCATATTTCGTGTAGGTCTATGTTTATGGCTATTGATAGACGGTGCGGCTGCCACTTATAGAAACAGGCCGATAAATTCTGTGAAATTATCACTTCATGCAGGCTTATTCAATTACTTACACATAGCCGCAAATTATAACTTATAAACGACTGCGTTTTATTGGGAAAGGAAAAATCGAACCAAGATCCCGTTGCATACATTCAAGTTTCATTAAGTCCCCATTAAATATGCGCCGACACGGCTCTTGGAACTTCTCTAAAATTACGTGTGTCTAACAATATCAAGAGTTCAGGGTTCAGAATTAGACAATAGCGCAAACATGCTTTCAGGTGCAAACATTACTCATGCTGATAGTTCCGTCGTGAAGTTTTAACGAGAAATACGAAATGAAAAAAGGGGCTCAAAGTCCATAAGGTTGTGAAGAAGGGGTGGGGGTATGGTTTCCACAAGTCCTTGCATCCCGCAATTGAAATATCAAATCCCTATGTACATATTTTCAATTTGCTGCTTGCTTCAATGATGCGCTGACACGGCTCATGGAACTTCTCTAAAAATATCTACGTATAGCAATATCAAGAGTTCAAGGTTCACAAGTAGACAATAACGCAAACATGCTTTCAGGTAACAAAAAACAAACATTTCTTAAGCTGATATTTCCTTCGTGAAGTTTTGACAAGAAATACAAAATGAAAAACAGAGGCTTAAACTCCATGAAGGTGTGAAGAGGGGCTGGGGGTATGGTTTCCACAAGTCCTTGCATCTCGCTATCGAGATATCATTAAAATCTCTATGTACCTATTTTCAATTTGCTGCTTGCTTCTATGGTGTAGTCGAATTATTCCACCAGACGCGCAAACCTCAACATTTATGACACCTCAACACTCCCCCCGACCCCTCAACATGATACCTGACCCCGACCCCTGCTTTGCAAGAAATTGCATTGATTTCCATTGTATTGATGATAGAGGGGATAACCGTTGAATACACTCGAAAAACGAGTATTGGTGTTTAAATGCATTACAATTTAGTAGTTACACTTAATGAACGCGCTGTGGTGTCAATAACCCAAAGCGTCTGTAGTAGTAATACTTAAACAAAGACATGTTGATATGTTAATAAATTGAGACAAATAAAAAACATTCTGTTGTAAACAACAAGACACAAAAACAAGTTAATCGGCTGCGAATACTTCCTGATCACCCAAATACTTTTATTTCCAAAAGGTATTTAATTTCATACTGTAAATATTTACAATGTTTGTCAAAATTTGGTATCGCCAAAACATTCCACAGAGAGAAACAACAAAGTTTGAGGAGATACAGGTAATGCCAATACTAAAGGCAAGGATCTCATTCTTTTAGACCAAAGCAGTTTCTGCGGACGGTGTTAATGTATACGGCCAACTATTAATGCAGGTGGTGTTGTGTTTTATTCAATGCTTTTGAACCCATTCACAAGACGAGAGTACAGGGTGGGGGGGATGTAAATATCTTTCCTGATCAATATCGACATTTATCGACTGATTTATATTCTGAATCTGCTGATAATTTTTCCTTGCAGGCAAAGTTTCTGGCAACTTGCCCTGTTTTCCTTGAGAGTTCAAGTTTCCTGTAGGGTTATGCTTATTCACAGACGGTGCGGCCGCCGCGTGAAGAAACAGGCCGATAAATTCTGTGAAATTATCACTTCATGCAACCTACAATTATTTATACATAACCACCATTTATCACTTATAAACGACTGCATTTTATTGAAGAAGGAAAGATCGAACCCCGATCCCGTTGCATACATTCAATTTTCATTATGTCGCCATTAAATATGCGCTGACACGGCTCTTGGAACTTCTCTAAATGTGTGTAACAATATCAAGAGTTCAGGGTTCAGAATTAGCCAATAGCGCAAACATGCTTTCAGGTGCAAACATTACTCATTCTGATAGTTCTGTTGTGAAGTTTTAACGAGAAATACGAAATGAAAAAAGGGGCTTCAAGTCCATGAAGGTGTTAAAAGGGGGTGGGGGTATGGTTTCCACAGGTCCTTGCATCTCGCTATCGGGATATCATTAAAATCCCTATGTACCTATTTTCAATTTGCTGCTTGCTTCAATGATGCGCTGACACGGCTCATGGAACTTCTCTAAAAATATCTGTGTATAACAGATCAAGAGTTCAAGGTTCAGAAGCAGACAATAGCGCAAACATGCTTTCAGATGCAAACATTACTCAGGTTGATAGTTCCGTCGTGAAGTTTTAACGAGAAATACGAAATGAAAAAAGGGGCTTCAAGTCCATGAAGGTGTTAAAAGGGGGTAGGGGTATGGTTTCCACAGGTCCTTGCATCCCGCAATTGAAATATCAAACCCCTATGTACATATTTTCAATTTGCTGCTTGCTTCAATGATGCGCTGACACGGCTCATGGAACTTCTCTAAAAATATCTACGTATAACAATATCAAGAGTTCAAGGTTCACAAGTAGACAATAACGCAAACATGCTTCCAGGTAACAAAAAACAAACATTTCTTACGCTGATATTTCCTTCGTGAACTTTTGACGATAAATACGAAAGGAAAACAGAGGCTTAAACTCCATGAAGGTGTGAAGAGGGGCTGGGGGTATGGTTTCCACAAGTCCTTGCATCTCGCTAACGGGATATCATTAAAATCCCTATGTACCTATTTTCAATTTGCTGCTTGCTTCTATGGTGTAGTCGAATTATTCCACCAGACGCGCAAACCTCAACATTTATGACACCTCAACACTCCCCCGACCCCTCAACATGATACCTGACCCCGACCCCTGCTTTGCAAGAAATTGCATTGATTTCCATTGTATTGATGACAGAGGGGATAACCATTGAATACACTCGAAAAACGAATATGGTGTTTAAATGCATTACAATTTAGTAGTTACACTTAATGAACGCGCTGTGGTGTCAATAACCCAAAGCGTCTGTAGTAGTAATACTTAAACAAAGACATGTTGATATGTTAATAAATTGAGACAAATAAAAAACATTCTGTTGTAAACAACAAGACACAAAAACAAGTTAATCGGCTGCGAATACTTCCTGATCACCCAAATACTTTTATTTCCAAAAGGTATTTAATTTCATACTGTAACATATTTGCAATTAGTCTAATGGGTGAACCGATAACAGCAAAGATCGTGATGTAAGGATTAGTCGACGTGACACACCTGACAGCTTACTTCTTGACGGGATAAATTTATTTGTCTTTTTTTATTGGAAGAAAAAATTAAGCCTCACTTGACAAGATTCTTTTGGTTTTCTCTTTTTAAAAGCGTTTATGATATCCCAGTTTAAAGGTAAAAAGATGTGTGCTCATCGAAAACTTCTTTATTTGCATCATGCTTTATTCAGAATTAAGTAAACCAACCTTTAAGGAAAATATAAGACAAAAAGGTGCCATTCTACGCAAAAGTTGGATGTTCCTTCGATGGAGTATAGGCAACTGAAAGTGGGTCATTTTTGTCAGTATTTGGTAAATTGTCAAAACATTCTCCGTAGAGAGACACCAAAGTTCGATGAGATACACGTAATGGCAACACTAAAGTGACAGATATTCTTTCTGACCCAAGCAGTTTCTGTGCGTAATGTTAAATACATGTATACGGCCAACTATTAATGCAGGTGGTGTTGTGTTTTATTCAATGCTTTTGAACCCAATCACAAGACGAGAGTACAGGGTTGGGGGATGTAAATATCTTTCCTGATCAATGTCGACATTTATCGATTGATTTAGATTCTGAATCTACTGATAATTTGTCCTTGCAGCAAAGTTTCTGGCAAACTGTGTTCTTTGAAAGTTCATGTTTCGTGTAAGCCTATGTTTATGGCCATATACACAGACGGTGCGGCCGCTGCATTCAGAAACAAGCCGACAAATCATGTGAAATTATCACTTCATGCAACCTTTTCCTTTATTTATTCAATTATTCATTTTAAATTGTGTAATCCTTTTATACGGCTCTTGGAACTTCTCGGAAAATATCTATTTATAGTGACAAAAGAGTTCAGAGTTCAGAAGTAGATAATAGCACCAACGCACTTCTAGGTACGAAACGAAGAAATATTTCCGAAGCTGGTATTTTCCTGGTTAATCTTTGAAATCTTACATGAAAAAAAGGCTGAAACTCCGTGAATGTGCCGAGACAGGGGATGTATTGTTCCCAGAAGTTCTGCGTGTTGTGCTATCAAGATCCCTTCAGTGTCCAATTTCCATCCTATTTGAGTTGCTCATGATCTGTCTCTTCCATTCTACCCGAACACTCCTATGATACTTGACTATAATGTCCCGGTTAGCAAAAACAAATACCACTGGAAATAAGACACAAAATCAAATTATAACATGAACGGCAATACCTGGATATTAATTCATTAATTGAATCAGACAAAAGTTCAACATTGTCAGTTGCCAGAATTACATCAAAGCTATTTAAAGCGAATGCATGCCACCTAATAAACTCACCGCAAACGATGAAGTCCTTGCGTAGCGCTATCTACACCCATATTCAAATTTCTTTGTGCTTTGGTGGCGCAGTCTAACTGTACCACCAGACGCCCCCTTCTCAACAATAACTATACCTGACCCATTATTCCTGGGTTGGAAAAATACGTCGATTTACCAGCGAAAGAAACAGAAAACAGTCCCTCTTTAAAATCAGACAAACACTCCAATAAGCAATGAGACTTTTGGGAGGAGGCGTTCCCAAGGTCAAACCTACACGGTTACGGGGACGGGCTATTCCGTTGAGTCCATTGCATTTTTCAGGTTTGCAGAGCCCTGTGTCCGTCCTGAAGGTATTTTAATGCTTCAGAGGTTGTCCCATAGCCTCTACAGATCTTACAAACCACCAAAACCCACCAAAAATACATCACAGTACCGCAGGGGGCCGTTTTCCCAGGCTATCCGGATTTGAAGGGGGGGGCACGCCACGCGCCAGCCAAGCCATACCACCACACCCCCAACAAAAATAACACAGACAGCCGACACAGGCCTCTGACAAGTTCCAGACAGCTGTCACTGATAAAGAACATTCCACTGCCTGCCCCAGGCACCATTTTGTAAACAGCCCATTAGGTTGTGCACAAGGGACCAATTTGTACACAGTCCCATTGGAATTGCCTGGAGGCTGGCTTAAGGACGTCTGGGTTTTTTGCATTTATTCTGGCTAGGGGAGGCCCTGGCTGTAAAATGACTAAACCGGGCTTTTCAGCATGTTCAGGGGTAGGATATGATAAGTAGTCGTGGAATTTTGACTTAAACAAATAATTATATGTTAATTAGCTCCAATGGACTCGCCAGGAGAGGCCACCCTTTCTACCCAGGGTTAATAATTACAGATTGTGGTAGCGATTACTTAGTTGAAGTAAACGTATCGTTATTTGAGATAAACGTAAAAATTTGAGATCCACCGAAAAACAATTTACAGATATAAAAATAGTTTCTCTGTCCTCCTCAAAGTTGTTTCTTTTTTTAAGTTTTAAAAAATATACAGAGAGAGCATCTGTACGTTTTTACAAGAGAAGACTACACTTCATACCCAATAGTAGCTTCTTCTTGTCGAGTTTCCTCAGCAAGATACTTGAAAATATATCGCCTTCCGGCCGGACCAGTACCGTGTATACGTACTCAATGTACGTGTACTGTGCATTTCTGTGCAGTACATGGAAGTCCAACCGTATCACACACCATGCACAATGTTCGAGTGTGTATACGGATGAAATAAGAGAGTTCACACGTTAGTGGCTCGTGGCGGTTCTGGAAAAGTAGATCCGGCAGAAGGTCGGACCGGCCACCCACAGTGTGTTGTTGGATGGCGTAATTGATAGTAGATAAGGACGCCTTCTTTGGGGTATAGATTGATATTGGAATCCTGTTTGCAGAGAGGTTGCATGAAAGGTGCACTCTTCAAGGCGGTACATTTCCTGAAATATATGTAGGATTGGGTTCCAGACTTGCTGATATCTCGAAAGAGAAGTGTTTTCGAAGAATAGTAACCTAATGTGATGATGACGTCATCAGGTGACAAGTCACGTTACATTAAAGGCACACTCTTCAAAGCACTATATCTTGTGAAGTACATGTCTGATTGGGTTGAAACTTGAAAGGGAAGTGTTATGGACGAAAATTGATTCCCATTTGTTGATGTTGTCATCAGACGACAAGTCAAATTAAAGGTACAATCTTAATAACCCTATATCGATGAAGTGTGAAGAATGCTTGTGCCAGACTTGTGTGTAACTCTGCTAAATACTGCCATACTTAAATGTGCTAAATACTGCCATACTGAAAAAGAAAGAAAGAAGCCAGCCAGCCAGCCAGCCCGCCCGGTAAATTTTCAGTTTCAATCAGCGACCATCACATATAAAGTTGAGCAATTCTTATTCAATGACTAGAAGAAAAACCAAACTAAATTCAAAACTACAAACATAATGAAACAATTAGTCACTTGTAACAGTCCCTGCTGCAAGTTCTAAAGATTCTCCCAAATAATTGTCGGTATGAGAACTGCACAGTTCCTCAGCTCCAACGTTCATTATCAATTATGAAATATTTTGGGACAAGTTACATTCAAGAGCGCAGCTGCTTTCTCAACAGCAGATACTCGACGCAAATCGAGATCAAACCATCCCAAGTTGTAATACCTGCCAACATTCTTGTAATGCGCCTCAATCCGTCGGCTGCAGTCCTTGCGCCCATCACCCTTAGGCGAGCACCAGGTGGCGAGGTGGTTGAAAGAGACACCTCTTTCGGCCAGAAATTCGAACAGCTGAAAGTTTGTGACATTTTCAAACATTTTACAAGCAGTGGGTACCGTGCCAACGTGCCCCTTAGCGATACAATATCCTTGCAGCATCGGATTGGGAGCCTTAACGAAGTGCTTTCCTGCATGCACCGTGACTCGAACATCTGGAACAGTCTCATTGGGTTTGATTTCGAAACCGGGTGCAAGGTGCTGGGTGTTGTAGGCTTCCAGGTTGTTGTTGACGTCCAGGTGCCAATCATAGCGATCATGCTCAAAGTAGTAAGCGTAGTTCAACAAAATGTTGACGGGACTGATCCTAGCCCTCTTTACCTTCAGTTTCCTAAAGGCGTCCTCAAAGTTGGATACCTGCAAAAGAAATTCGTGTGATTGAACTTTGGCGATATTTTTGGGCTGTTTCGGTAAGTCAACCAAAACAGCCTAAGATTTTTCCAAAGATTTTTTTCTTTTTCGCTGCTTCGGCGTTACTGCCGAAGCATCTCTTGCTTTTCTTTCTGTGGTTCGCGGTGGTGAAGTGTAAGACCCTTTTCAAGAGACAGGAACATAAACCCCTCAAAATGCCTTTCTTTTTCTACAGTTCTAACAATAAACAGTGTTACAGACTATCTACAGCGGTTATTTGAGAAAATATTGGGATGGAAAGGGCGAAAATTGCGTGATTGCGCAATACCCATTTATGCACGTCAATACGCCCGGTGGGTCAATAGTGTTAGGGAGATGTTTACTAAGTCAAAACGTGCCCCGCGTCAGAAGACCAGATTTTGTCGGCTTTAAAAAACTTTTCCAAAGCACACAAGTTGGTTTTAATAGGATTAAGAGAGACATGCTTTAGGTCAGGAAACCAGATAGAAAATTTGAAATATGTCACGGAATGGTGACGTCATAATTAAGAAGAAATACAATCTTTAAAAATAAATGGTTTTCCTATGTTTTTCATTTCAGTAATCCTTCCGCCATAGAACATTATTAAACCACCACCCACGGATGGTCCTAGAAGCTATTTGTCATGATGACGTCATCACTTGTCACGTGACAAACCCACAAAGTTGAATTTTTCTGGCTTGTATCCTAACACCATTTGTCCGAGTGTTTTGAAATTTTGCACAAAACCAAATCCTAATTGTTTTATGTGAAAATTTGGATTACGTCATGATGACGAAGATTTTCATTTTTGTCATTTTGACATTCTTTTCGACATATCTCCTGAGCAAAACAAGTTTTTTTCAAAATTCTCTTGCTAGACCTCAAGCATGTCTGTTAGATATCTATTTGTTGGCAAATCTTGATGACGTCTCTATAATGTACGATTTTTAATTCTACACATTATACAATGTCTGATCGTTGTGAAATTCACTCAGTACGTTAACAGTCAATCCCTGACTGCATTTATGAAGTGACGTCATCATGACCTAATTCGTTGATTGTTTCTTAGTTTTCAACGATTTGTTTGTATACGAAGTTGCATGCCTACTACTACCATCTTCCTGTCATAATTTCTGGAACTTAATCAATTCCAATTACTTCCACATTCTGCAGAAAAACAGTACATTTCAATTCACCAGTTCCAGATATATTTGCAGATTAGCACGATTTGTATTTAAGAGCGAAGTATGAAGTAGTCGCACTGTTTACTAGTGAGATCGTCTGATATAGTTGGTGTATATAGTGACCTTTGCCCTCAATTTGGTGCATACTACACATGTTCACACACTTGCGGCCGCTACCGGGGCAAATCAGATGATCATGCCACGTGACATTAAAGGTGTACTTTTTATAACTATATGTCTCCTGAAGTCTGTGTCCAATTGGGCTCAAACCTTGCAGTCTCTTGTAAGGGAAGTGATTGAAATGAATACTGACTTCATGTCACGAGACATTAAAGGTTCACTCTTCAAAGCCTACGTCCTCAATTACACATCCCATCGAGTTGAAACTTTGCAGATAACAAGAAAAAGAAATTTTCTCGTGGTAAATTTCCCTGATGTGATGATGACGTCATCAGATGAGGATTCAAATTACAGTTTACTTAAAGCATGCTTTTTCCTTAATTGCATGCCTGATAGGGTTGAAACTTTGGACCCAACTGGTTTCGATGAAATAATAAAGCCATCACGTTTGTGCGGTAGATTCTTTGTTCACATTAACAAAGGAATGCAAAAAGGTCCTGTGTTCTCACAGATAAGCTCTCGTTTCGGCTTTTCTGCAAGTTGCGGAAAAAGCATTCTGTTGTATGTTCTGTTTTTGGCTTTGTCGCACTTTGCAAAAAAGGCATTTTTTGTTTTGTTGTCTTTTTTCACCTGCTTTGGTGTACTGCCGAAGCAGTTACTGCTTTCGTGAAATTTATTTCTTCTTCTTCTTCTTCTTCTGATGATGATTCTGATGGTTCTGATTTTGATTGTGATTCTGACCCTAAACCCTTTTGTTCATTCAATTGTAACCAAATGTACAGCCAACAAAGACCCTGATGCAGAGATACGTCCAAATTTATGATGTCATGATGACGTCATAAAGTCATTAATTATTGATTTTTCAATATCTATTTCAGCCCATTGACTTTGTACATGTTTTCGAGGTACTATTTTCGTACCTTAGTAATAGTTGACAGTCGCCAAACTTACAGCAAGCACTAACTATAAAACGAAAATAATTCTGAAATATTTACGTCATGATGACGTCATCACGTGATTTATTATTGAATTGTGAATATTTAAATATTCCGATAAATATATACAAATCCATATAAAATCAACCGTGGCCTCCCGCAACATTCTGTTCGCAGCAAGTGCCAAGATAAAATGTGGTCTTGAATTTGTCAAATAACGTGACCCTTCCTTCCGGTTGAAACCGGAAGTAGGCTTATTTAAAAAGTGGTAAAAAAGTTTTTTTCAACAGAATTAGTCTGTCGGTGTTAGTTGAAACCCTGCTTATATCTTGGAGAGGAAGTGCTTTAGGCAAATATTTGAGCTCATGTAGTGATGACGTCATTAACAATCTTTTCTTCATAACGGACATTATCGACATTATCGAAATGTCAAATGTTATTAATTTTGCCTGGATTCTACTTTTTTGGGGGCGTGACACCTGATGATCTGCGTGGGGACGTATTAAGTCCTGAACCCCAAGTAGGACGGTTATGATGAAGTCAATGACAACACCAGGCCCTTAACTTGCAGATCCCACGTGGCGTCGTTTGCCGATGAAAATGTCAGCGTAGTTTCGAAGTGTTTATCAAGTGAAAAAAAAATGTTCAAGATAGTGTAACATATGCCATCTATAGTGGCCCTGCAATCTTTCTCCTTATATTTTGTACACAGAAAATCATTTGTGAAATGTGCAATCAATTACCATTATGTCAGATATTATCAAAGAATTTTGTTTTTTTTAGAGAGACAATGCATATTTATGTAGACCGATGTGAACCGAGAATACACTCTTTAAGGCTCCTGAAGTACATGTCCGATTGGGTTCAAATCTTGCAGATATCTTGAATAGAGAGTGCTTTAGAAGAAAGTTGGCCTTATGTGATGATTGCGACACGAGAAGACAAGTCACACGACCTTAAAGTTGAACTCTTGAAGGCCCTATATCTTCTGATGTACAGGACCAATCGGGTTCAAATCTTGCAGATAACTTGAAAAGGGGGTGCTTTAGTGGAATATTGACCTCGTGTGATGCTGACGTCATCAGGAGACAAGTCACGTGACATTAAAGGTGTTTTTAAAGCCCTCCTGAAGTACTTGGCCGATTGGGTTCAAACCTTGCATCGATCTTCAAAAGGAGCTCTTCGGACGAATAATGAAGTGATGTGACGATGACGTCATCAGAAGACAAGTCACGTGACATTAAAGGTAAAGGGTGCAAACTTTTATTCTTTGTATCTCCTAATGGCCAAAAGGCTGAAATTGAAATGAGGTAGTATCTCAAATGAAGGAATGCCCTTTTCTTAAGAAAAAAAGAAAATGCGAAAAAGCCCTTTGCTTTCTCCTTGAGATAGACAAAACCTTTAGTTTTCTTTTCCTTTTTTTAGACTTTTCCCCATAGAGTTTGTACACGTTTTTTTCCTCTAGTCGACTTTGGTAGTTTTATAATCTTATTGATTTCAAACGTGGCAGATCTTCAGATAATCATCCAAAGATGGTCCTAGAAGAAATTCAGAATGATGACGTCATCACATGATTTATTATTGAATTTGGGATATTTAATTTTCCCATACGTTTTGTACACATTTTTCGAGAGCCAGACTTTCATAGCGTTTTCGTCCTGTCTTGATGGATGTTAGGTCAAGGTTCTTAGCCTAACAATTAGAGAGTGTTTATGTAATAAATTTCCGCGATGACTTCATCACGTGATTTATAACTGATTTTTTAATGTTTAATTTTTCTCCATAGCTTTTGTACACGTTTTCTGAAGTCAAAGGCTGGTGCATTCATACATCTGAGTGACTTTGTGTTATGTCAAAAAATTATGTCACGATGGCGTCATCAGGAGTCACGTGACAGGAGATTAAAGTTGCAGTTGCCCTTAGATTTTGTACACTTTTTAAACTGCGCAATATTATCGATCTCAATGAGAGTAGTCCTGAACTTCGGCTGAAGATTACTATAAGAACGAAAGAAAAATCGTATTTTTCCGTCTTCGTTCGATTACAAATATACCCAAGAGTCCAAATATCAAATAGTATTTCGGAATTTTTTTCAAGATAACAATATAAACGCAAATAACGTGACATGACTATAAAATTGCAGTTTTTCTCCATCGATTTTGTGCACGTTTTTCTGAAGTCGAAGACTGGTACACTCATACATCTTAGTATTTTTGCATTGGGAGCATAGGTAGTCCATCAACTCGTGGGCTGTCAAAATAAATCGTCATGATGACGTCATCAGGAGTCACGTGACATGAGATTAAAGTTGCAGTTTGATTGATAGGTTTTGTACACGTTTTTTTCACATCGCACTTTAGTTGATTTCACCAGTACTTCGCCTGGGGATTGCTGTGACAATTTCAAGTGCATTTTCCCTTGCAGATAGTTTCAACGAATTGATCTGTTTTCTAAAAAGATAAAGATAAAACAGAAAATTCCGAAACAGCTCTGTGGTTGTTCACAACCACGTCCCTCTAGTTTTGGTCATTTTTATTACGGAATTTCCATAAAAAGGTATGTTATGTGATCTCATGATCACTCCTAGTGATGAAACAGCGCATTTTGTTTTCGTTAACTTAACTGTTCTGTGGTGGTCATCATGTTGTTCGCCTGTCTTAGCCAAATTCGTAAAGAAATGAAATTACAAACATTGCATGAACAATGGAAAATTACATCAAAATCGTAAGAAATATTCACGACGGCAATAGTGAATCTAATGTTAGATATTTATTCTTTCTATTTCTTGGCCACTGCGATAAGTTGTAGTTTACTGCAAACAAAACACCTCAAATATTTCTACGATATTATTGGCCCCACTTGTCAGGCTAAGCTGCAGGCAGTAATCAGGAAGTTTTGAAATGTTTATTATATAATTGTTCGTCTGACCGGGAGGCGATGGTCATCAAGCACTTTGATGTGCCGGAGTTTTAACTCCTTCTGTGTCCTTCCTCGTTGGGTATATCACTTATTACCCACTGTAACATATGGTGAACCAGGATTTGGATGAGGTTAGCTAAAATCACCCCCAAATAGTTCATGGTGCTCGACCAACGCCTCCCCCAACACAAAACACACACAACGCCTACATGTGGACTTCTTTTGTGTAGAAGTTCACATTATGTACGTCACGCCTACACACACCCACACAATAAACGCCATTGTCCCCTGCATTATGTTGAGCAGAAGTCAACACTATGCAGGCCCAATGACACTCCTATACGTACACCCCCCCCCCACACACACACACACACTCACCCGCACCATTGCACCACATGGGACAGGGATGTACGGCTATATCCTAGCTGGTAGTTCAAGATGTATGTGTTTTGTATTTTCGTTTTTCTGAGAGTTATGCAACGGAACTCTGGGGGGTGCTCAGGCCCATTCCCTTGGGTGCAGCATTATTTGATCAGCTTCAAGAAAAAAATCTTTTCCGTGGTGAAAAGAAAAATGATTCTGCAAAGAAAATTCTAACAAAGAAAAAAAGAGAAAATTTGCAGGATTTTCATCAAAATGGCTTTGAGAAAAAGCAGATTAGATATTTTACGATCACAAATGAGTACAATTCCAAATCAGTGAGGAGACTTCATGTCCCGTGTAAGTTGTTAAGCCTTGCCAAATGTCTGACACTATTTCATTAGCATGGACAGCTGTTAATTTACAGCTTTTACGTCAATAATTTCGTCCGGTGTAATAAGCTACATGGAAATGATATTTGGAAAACATGCTACAAAGAAGCTTTCCATCTTGAGGTTAAAAATTCAAGTCTAAAATAAGAAAGTTAAGTCTTTCACTTACATTCATGTGACGGAGAATGTGTTCTCTGCAATTCCTTACTGTGTCTCTCCAGATGTAAACGGGGAAATATGTCATGAAATCCGCCATCAGATTCATGCCCATTGCAAGTTTGGTCGTTTTGTCCCAGCCATGTTTACGGGGAATGTTCCAGTCAGTGAAAGTTACAACTCGCAACTGATGGTCATTGAAGATGTTTTCACTGGTGACAGGTGTTGTAAACATTCCATCCGTGTCAATCCAAGCGATGATGGATGCGTGAATGTACAGATCCATGAAGAAACTGCTCCATAGTTGGCGGCTGTATCCACGATCTCTCTCTATTTTCAAGATTGAGATATCGTTTGGGAGAGGCTCGTAAATGAAATCAAACTTGACGCCAAACGCGTGCTCTTGCTGACTCAGTCGAGCTGCCAACCGGTGATCGGCTGCCGATTCCTTGTCTAGTATCACGCTGATGTGACCCAGCTTTGGTGACCAGAACAACACGGCAGATCGTAGGAGGACACAATATAGACGGTGGATCAGTTTAGGCGCGGCCGCCATGCGTAGGGTGAGCGTCAGGGTATGGCTTTTGGTGGCGAGCAGATACGAATTATTTGAGAAAAAAACCCGATGCTTTGGCAAGGCCACACTTTCAGTAAAACTATGACTACTTGAATAACCGGAAAGTATGGCTTCGTAAATTAACGTTGAAATCGTTAAGAACACAAGGAATACGTAAATGAATATCAGAGATCTTGCCATGCTCCAAATCCTGATTTAGAGGTTGACTTAGTATACTCCCAAAGGAAATTTTGTGCACATTGTCTACAACAGTTTAAATTTGATGAGCTTACGCCGTACAAGGAACTGTCATGAGCCAAGTGGCTCCGTTCAGATTTCCTGGCTCCAAATTTTTCAAGCGACAGTATTTTCAAAGCTTGGCCTCCTTCCTCTACAATCGTATGTGACGTCAACCTCGTTGCAATGGTGTTGAGCTGTGCACCCTCAGTGTCAGTATGAAAAGCTGATGAGGACCTGTGTGGTTTATAACAAAAACAAATTCACTAACAATTTCATTTATTTATATTTTTTTCTATTTTATTTATTATATAAGGTAACCTTATCAGTTATATAACTGCTTTCCACAAAAGCCCTGTTTCGGGTCACGTGGACGTCAATTGAACTGAGACATATTAAGTTAAAACAAGTGTCATGATCACAACTAATACCAAAATACAAAAAAACCCAAATCAACAACTAAAATTATAAAATTAGTTATAGATAAACACTGTATACTCATTGTTTGTCCTACAATTTGTGGAAAAATTCACAAGCTTACTCGGGTGGGACTCGAACCCACGACCTCCTGCGTACTAGTGCAGATATTTTAGTCACTTTTCAAGATGCATACTTTGCGTAGGGGACATGTGAACTTTAATTACGTGTTTTGCCCTTATCCACCCAATATATTTTTAAACACTGTATACTCAGTACTTGTGCGAGAGCTTGCAAAAAAAATCACAAATAAGAGAAAACGTAAAATCTTTCCGAAGCTGTAAACCGTCTGCTATCAATATTAAAATCCAAACACTTCTTTACTGCAAGCTGCAGTACAAGTGCCAAACAAACGTTGTCAAAGTGGAGTAGTCAACGGTCCCTCTAATTTGTCAATGACTGGGACGGAGACAAGACAAAAGGAATGATGGAAATTAATTAAGGAAAAACATCTGACGTTTTACGGGCCATTTCGATAAATGTCGCTAATTTTATTCACCACTGGGTGAATAATGCCTGTTCTGTATCTGTATTTTAACATGTGAAAAAGGTTTTGGATTTTTTGCCAACAGAGTAACAAAAGGAACTTCCTGATTTTGCCAATCACAATTGAAATAAAAACTCTCGTTATTTCGGACCACGCAATAAATTACTCTTGGTAGTAAATCGCCATCACGCATACGCAAAAAAGGGTCGAGGGTACTTTTTGGTACAAAGGAATGTAATCACAATGTTGGCATTACTCTTCAAGGAAATAATGACTTGGGTCCATGTTTTGGTCAAACAAATTTCGTGACTATTATTTACTAAAGAGTTGGTAATTGAAGCAGAGAGTTAACTGCGGTTACTGCATTGATGATAGCTATTCATTCGCAAAAGAGAAGGAAAACAGTTTTTACTTCTACAGTTATTGATCGGACAGGCTTCACCGATCAAGCGTTATGGAGACTGAAAAATGAATTCCATGCCATATTTGCATTACATTCTTGTCCTTGGAAGTCTGTTGTTAGCCGTGCAGTTTGTTCTTTGTTGAAGTAAAAAGGGAAAAGTTGCAGCGGGAAAATGCCATGAAATGAAATCCGTAAATTTGTTGTTGATTTTGCTGGTGATTTTAATGGAACAAATTTTCAACAATTCAGTGAAAATACGCAAAGACCATTATTAACAGAAATATTGCGAGACAGAAAAAGATCCGGTAATATTGCTGGAGGAACGCTTATTGGGGATATAATCAAATCTGTTTTAAAGTGCAAAAAGTCTTTAAGTGACATTTGGCAAATGTCTCTGAAGCTTCATCGTGGGATTTTGTTTAATTAAACAGGGAGTACATTTTGTTTCAATAAAAAAAGAGACAAGCAAAACTTGGCTTCACAACTGAAAGAGGTAACTGTTACATGTCAACTGTACGACACACGACGAGAGGGCATTTGCAATGACCGCCAAATTAGAAAAAGCCTGTGAACAAAATTGGCTATCTCCTTGAGCGGTTGGTGAAGATTTTTTTTTTGGCTAGAAGCCTTATAATAAGGAAGTGTATACAGGACCTGACTAACCAAAAAAATGGTCTGCTATTTCGCCCGGGTAGATTACTATTTCGCCTGGGTGGATTAGTTTTTCGCCTTGGCAGATTAGTTATTTCGCCCGGGCGAAATATTGATCCACCCCGGGAGTGGTGTAGAGTCGTGTGTCGGAATGAGGGATGATTTCCTTTTGGGAGTTGACTCAGATAGACCGTTCCGACATTTTTCTTCGCCATTTGTCATGCACTCTCACTCCTGCCTTTAGCAAAGGCAGAGGTATTCTTCAAATTAATCAGCTGTTTCCCGCAGATTTAGTTACCGGGAATGTCAATAGAACTGATTGAAAATTACCCTTATGAATCTATCAAACCTGTTGGCCATTAAACATGAACAAAAGTGCATCAGTTCTCTACTCTGATCGGGGTCAGAGTCTTGCCACTCCCCTGAAAAAGTTAAATACTTTTTATTTGATTATGAAAAGAACCTTTTCCTTGCATATTATTTTCTTTTCAGAGAAATGGAGAGAGTTTAACTCAGGCTAGTTTATCACAATATATCACAGACACTTTATTTGCAGAAAAGAGGTAGTTTCATAACATAAAGCTACTTATTTAGGCCTATAAGGATATAAAACACTCTAAACTGATACTACTAATATTCAAAAGGGCTGGAGTTGATGGCATATATAAATTTCTGTTAATTAAATTTCTGGACCCTCAGGATCTTTCAATACTAGTGGTAATTTTAACGTGGTAATTGGCAATTAAACGTAAATTGGTGCTTTTGTTTTTTGTTCGTTTGTAATGAAATTATTTAGTTTGTGGAGTCCCTGGGAAAATAAGCATGTTTGGGGCTATCCCGGATTAAATCAACCCACTTTGTTCAGTGTTTAGTTTTTCCTTGTACATGTATGCGTCAATTTCTTCTGAATAAAATCAGCATTATTTTGGGCGGCCGAGGCGGAACGAATCCATCACTTGGATATCAAGTCTTTGACGCACTGGAACAAGCTACGTATGTATTGTTTAGAAGTCAGCCTCTTGTTTCTCCTAAAAAGGGGGACTTACTCGTGACAGACAGAAAGTTTCAAATCGAGACTGACCTAGCATCGTAATGCACGGTTAAATGTGCGTCGCAAGGGGGCAAGAGGGCACCTGCCTTCACCAAGAAAAAAATAAAAGAATTATAATAAAATGCAAAAGATATGACAAAAATAGATTAAAGGGAATAAAAAGCACTATACCTAGCTTTAAAAATAAAAGCATTTTTTCCCGTTTTCTCCTTTGTTCTTATCCCTTTCCCCCTTTTTAGCCGTTTTCCTCGATAGTTTACACTCTATCCCCATGACCTTAATGATAGGCTCGTAGGTTAGTGCTACCCTATCGTAGATAAAAGGCAGTGGCGTATTCAGTGTCCAAGAGAGGAAGGGAACAGATTCAACCTCCAACCATTTCGTAACGATATTCAAATCATTAATTTCCTGGTAGGCCTAAGTTTTAAAATTGATGCAAACATAACTTCAGTCTTAACCCTAAAAAGTCAGAAGTATGTGGGAGCACTTTAATACAGCCATGGGGCGGATTCCCCTCCCCCTGCAGAACTCGGCTACCCCATACGCAATTTTAATTAAACTCTGCGTGCTTGTAAAGACAGTCATAATATATCCAAATAATCAATATATCGGTACATTTTCAGTTCAACTGAAGATGTTTCTATGGTCATTTGAAGTTTGGGGCCACGCGCTTGCCAGCGTGTGCAGGCGTGGCATACATCGTGTGCATCCACACAAAAGAGGTCCACATTGTGCAGGGTATGGTGGCGTTGTGTAGACTCGCACACGTCCACACCATGTTTTCCCCTTCTGAAAGAGAATCTCAGGGGCATTTTCTGGTCAAGGTTATATGCGGCAAAATAAAAAAGAACAGTCCAGGAAACCATCATCAAAAATTCACCTCAAAGGAGCTGTCCTAGTTCCTCAAGTTTCCTTAAACACACGAGAACAAAGAAAGGAATGACCACACTTTGTATGTAAAACAGGTGTGGGTGTCCTAGCAATGTATGCACATGAAAAAAGTGTAGCCTTTTTGCCTGCTTCGGGGAAATGAACACTACGCGTGCACAGTAGGTCTGATTCTCACAAAATAGGTGAAACATGACTGAGTTAGTGAAAAACAGCGTGAAAATACACTGTGAGGCTAACGAGACAAATGTGGGATGAGCGAAAACCGCCTTGCCTTATTTTAGGGGCGGCTGCGGGGGACAGACCAAACAAAAATGGACTGTGGTTTGTAGGGGAAAAAATAAATTCCCCACCCCTCCCCCAACCCCACCCTGTGGCTTCCCCCCACTAGCAAACTCTGGGCACACCTCGTGAGAAACTTTGCAATTGAATTGATTTTTAATATAAAAAGTACTCAAAATCCCTATTTTTTCTTTTTTCGAAAAAGTGGGGGATGATCCATCCCCTGCAAAAAGTGAGCGATATATATAGCCCAGTCTCCCGGGATACTAATCCACCCGGGCGAAATAGCAGGCCAAGTTTTTTTCAAGTCATGTCCTATATACGCTTCCGTACATTTTGCGCTTAAACTCAGTGTAAAGTAAACCTTGAAACCGACATAAACAGCCAATGCAATAGCTAAATTTTAAGAAATAACATAAATTTTAACTTGTACATCATGCACGTCATGGCAGCCAACGAAGAAAATGTGAAATTTCTTATCAATTTGGCAGTTAGACATTTTTAAGAGCCGACCGACCAACGACTTGCTTGATGTAACAGTGTACTAATGAGTGATGTGTAGGCCTACCATGCCTTACATTTAACATACCAATCGATATTAGCAATTAGCATCAGTCCCAACTATAGTAAGGACCTTAAAATGGTCGCTTCTATTAATCACATTTTTTAAAGATGATCAAAGAAATTGACTGGAGTGGGACTTGAAACTACGGCCTCTGGAATACTGTACCAGTGCTCTACCAACTAAGCTACCTAACCCTATGTTGGTGGCTCTCCCCATGTGTCAATATCTCTGGCGCTAGCCAGACGCCATTAAACCAAATACACTGAAACGCCATGTAGCCAGAGATCACACCCCAAATCCCGCTCCAGTCAATTTCTTTGTTCATCTTTATAATCATTCATAACCCTGGGGTCAACGGAGCGGGGATACAGTCGACACATATCACCAATGTGGTCATAACTTTTTCTCCAATGGGCCAACTTGTCAACGATTTTTTTTGTAATCCTCACCTCAGGCGTACACCTGTAACCTCCCACTGGCTAGACCCCAAACACTGCCGAGTTATTCTTGAAAGATCAGCCACCCCAAGGAGCCCATATGGTCGCTATCAGAAACCAGATCTTTTTGATGACAGACATACGTTTGGGTTGTGGCTTATACTTCCACAGCTGAATAATGTAATGTAGTCAGAGGGGACCTCGGGGATGCCATAAAACAGCTGTACAGGTTCAGGCATGACCGGGAACTGACCTGGAGACAAAAATCACTGACTGGAGTAACGGTGTGATTTTGTGGGCGTGGCTGCTCCTTTGTTTGCAGACATGCGCTGACTGGTCGCAGCTGTTTGGGTTGTGACCTGGTACTAATTATACTTCCACAGCAGCATAATGAAACGTAGTTAGAGGGGACCTGGGGGATGTATTAGCTACCGTAAAACAGTCGTAAAGGTTCAGGCAAGACTGGGAACTGACCGGTGATTAGAATCTCCACGCGGAGACAACATCCTTTGGTTTTTGGCCTTGCCGCCCCGAGAGATGAGCACCTAGTCAGTTTTCCTACATGATTTGTTAGGTGGAAAAGCTGGGTTCAGTACCAACACCAGCCAAGGGGGTCAATCCATTTTTAAAAGTGGGGCGGGGGACAAATGGCCCTGATCAGAAGAAATGCGAGTGCAAAGCCTGAAGCCCTGAGCACAAACAGCGTTAGGTCTGAAAAAATTTGTAGTATATAGATACTCTGTGATGTGATCTAAGACAATTTGTGGCTATTTTAGCCCTTTTTTTTTCAAATAAATGCTTTAGTATTGGGGTAAACATTTTCAGTTAGGTTTTGGAAAAAAGTGTGTGAGTGTGTGTGTTTGGGGGGACAATTGATACAGTATCCCCCACTTGGAATAGTGGGCACATTCCCCCCCTGTCCCCACCAATTGACCTCCATGACACTAGCCCTGTAAATGGCAGGGTTGTTGATTTTTTCCTTTAAATAAAAAATCGCACTTTTTTATTCTTTAAAAATGTGAGACAAGTTGGCTCAAATGTCCATTCAAAAACAAGCAAATTAGCTGCATGTGTAATAGTTTTCTTTTATTTATTTGTTTTGTGACAAAATTAAACAAATTTTGACTTAAATTCAGAAATTTAAATCAAGTAATTTGATTAAATTCACAAACCACCATGTCTTAGCGTTGGTAAAATGCATGTACCTACCAGAGAAAACACTTCCTTCGGAGACAGGTAGGTACACATAATATACCAAGGATAAAGTGCATAGGCTTACCAGGTTTTCAACCAAACTCTAAATTTTGACAAAAATGGAGTTTACAAAAATTTGTTAATAGGGCACTTATACATGCATCAAATGGCAAATGAGAGAGAAACATGCCATTAACCAGGTACATGCATTTATTTTGCATGCTACATGTGTAGGTACAAAATGCTGGTATTTACCTTGCTTTATGTGCAAAAGCAGTTTCATTTTGTTTGTGATCCGGCCCCACAGAGCAATGACATTAATAGGCTTGATTAAAATCACTTTATTAAGAACAAGAATTTAGTGGTTTTAGCTGTAACACTATAATGACTAACGTTTCAAATCTCAATAAAATACATGTATACTTGTAGAGATGTAAAAGGTTTGTTTACACTGATACTTTACCATGTAGGAAGGACACAGAAGGAGTTTGAACTGTCCAGGCTATGACATTTGGCCAATTACCGCTTTTTGGCATGTCCGATACGTCCACAGCCGGGGCGCAGTGAATGCTTACTACTCACCACCTGTTACACACCCATAAGCCCCTTTTTTACCCTGTGATCATCGCTGCAATTTTTCGCTGGTAGTCTACATCCTTAAAATGTTGAGCACTGCAGTATACGAAGTTGAATATTGTAAAGTGGCTGAGGGCGCTAGTCACTAGGCGCGGTGCGCAGTAACAAGGTCATGTGTTGGGCGTACATCATCCTCGACGCTATGGGCTGTGTGAGCGTTCCTTCACAAGCTCCTGGTTGTGTTGAATAAAAAAATGGCGCTGATTAGCTATTTAGGATGAATATATGAACATAAAGCCAGTCGCGTGCGTATTTTAAACGCTGCGCGCTCGCGCGCCCACGTACATATTCTCTTGTACGTCACGTATTATGCGTCGCCCGTACAGACACTGACCAAAGTCCTAATTTAAGTATCCCAAATAGTAGTGTAGTAGACTCATTAAAGAGGCAAGATATTCGTGGAGAGGTTTGGGTGTTGCCATCGATTGCCAAGTGTCAAAATAACCTGTATGGACAACAAATGAAATAAATCTCTTTTACAAAATGCACATAACGATCTTTCCATTCTAAAAATTGATTGTACATTATATTTCAATTCAAACGTGTGGGACAGTTTAAGTTAAACAAGCACATGCACACGAATGTGCATATCAATTATGTTACATGTACATGTTCTAACTATATCACCTCGTGTACAACCCTTAACGCTGACATTATGATTCACAATTTCTCTCCACAAAACAAGTAAAAAGACATGTAATCAATAACGTTTCATACCAGCCAGTGCCCAAGGGCCTACCAGAAGTTTCCCCGGTCTCTGACAGAACTCTCTTCCTCTAGGCCGGGCCCGCACAAACCTTGCAACAGACGGCAACAATGCAGCTCGGCTCGTGACAGCCTTAGGGCTCAGCAATGTGACTCCAAGAAATCCCGGGAAGCCCCTCACAATACTCCTTGTTCAGTATTACATTGCGCATAATTTTTGATCATTCCCCATAATGAACACTCACAAACTAAAGACATAAAATCAAAACACACCGTTTTAGCTGTTATACTTACTGTGATTACCGAAAACCCTACAATATAATAAAGTACGTGGAAAGAGCCTATTATTTAATTCTGCATGAACTTTTTCTCTTGACGGATGACGGATTCGTTAAGTGGCGGAAGGACCAGTAAAATGGAACAGTGCCCCCGAATGTAAACAACTTCCTTTGCCTTGGTGTGAAACAGATAATTTAGGTACATTGCGATATTTGAGATCTGGGCTTTGTTTTTGGTCTTTTCCCTACAGTAGGATATTTAAATTAGATCGGGCTAGGCATTGTGGGAGCAAACATAGTTTGGCAAGATCGTTGGGAACCATGGGTACCAGGTTGGGCGCATAGCTGTGTGTTAAGCAAGCGCGGCGCGTAGGCTCCGCCTTGGTTGTCGGGCGATTGGTTAAAGTCACTGCCTAGTCAGATATGTAGCGCGCGCAAGCGTAGTTGCAGCAGCGGTCAGCTCGCCCCTGACGGGCGCGAAGGCAAGATTTAGTCGTCCTGAGTCAATCCTTCTGTTTGACTGTGCCCAAGTCCCGAGTGGCGCGTGTGCCATCGCGTTGAGGGGCTCGGTGGGTTGAGTGGCTAATTGGTGGTGCGGTAAATATAGTTCCTGATAGGAGCTTCTGGTCGACGTAAGGGCGGATTGCTCTCTCAGTTTTTCCATCAAATAATAATTCTTCACATCCTTTCTTTAAAACAGAAAGTGAGGGTCGTTTTTCGTTCATTTTTGTACACATGGAATCTACAGATTAACAATATTAAATTAACCACTTTACTATTACGTGTAACATTGGTGTTGCCAAATAAAAAGACGTTATTATCCATTGCTCTAGACGGATTGGTCTTCTCTTTAATCCAAAGAAATACCGAGGACCAGAAAGAGATAGTGTAGGGACACGAGCAAAAAAGATGGATAAGTGTCTCCTCTTCCACGTTACAGAATGTACAAAGATCGGTGTCTGCCTTACCAATCTTATACAAAAATAAATTAGCTCCCAGGATCGGGTGTATTTATCTAAATAGGAACCAACGTAGTTTCGTGTCAACTGTACAAGAATATGGAATATTGAAAATTAAAGACCATTTTGAAATATCAAAATCTATATTCAGTTTAACATTCCACTTATCTATGAATTTTCTTTGCATATGTTTAGAAGACACTAAAACATTATAGATCCCCTTTGATCCTTATTGGTCCTTTAAAAGCACTTCAAAGTTGAACGGCAAAAATTGGAAGTAACTAACTGAAATTTCCGACATGATTTCTCTAAAGGACAACTTAATTGTTCTCAACACTCCACCATACTGTAAAAAGTTGGTGTTGACATCAAATACATTCTAGAACTCATCTAGAGAAGGAAAAGCGCAATTCTCATTTATTAAATCACCAATAAACTTAACACCTTTACTCGACCAATGTTTATAAAAAAATACATCTGCCATTAATCTTAATTTTATCATTGAACCAAAGAGAACTCCTCAATACCTCCGCTTTCTTGTAGGCAAATGGGCCCGAGTAAAGTTAGACCATGCTGTAAAACACATCGAACAAGGAGGCATTACGAACTCTCCAGGCACCAATCGATTTAATTGAACCACCTTCCAATAAGGACAATCGGGAGATATCAAAAATCCAGTTGCACAAAGTAGACCAACCTGAGGGCTGAGCTTTAAGGAGTCTACGTAACCAGGTAACTTTCAGAGCTTCTAAATAAGTCCGAACCTCAACCATTCGCAACTCACCCCGACCATAATCTTGGATAATTTGGTTTCTGGCCACTTGGTCGTGTACTTTCCAAATAAAAAAGACAAAAAAAAAAAGAAAAAACAGACTATTTATTTCCTTAATCATATCAAAGGGAGGATCAGGAATGGTTAACACAAGGTAGATAAGTTTGACATAAGCAATGATTTAACTACAGCAATTTTGCCCAAAACTGTTAAATATCTCTTTGACCAATTAAACATTGGGCCACGTAAGGACGGGATAATCCTATTGTAATTCAGCGAATCATAGAGTTAAGACCAGTGGAGAAGTCAATACCAAGAATTCTAAAAGGTTGCTTAGCCGCGACCCAGTTGACGCTGGTCTCTTCACAACGCTTTTCCTCAATTTCTTTCATTGACCCAATCCAAATGGCATTTGTCTTCTCAATGGTAACCTTTAAACCAGACATACCAGCAAATTGGTCAAGAATTCTGAAAGTAGCCTGCATTGACTTCGCTGAGCCATTCAAGAACAAAACCGTGTCGTCAGCATGATGGGATAATTCCCTCAACATAAATGCCTTGAAGATCTCTGTCAGTGCATACCATCATTGATAAAAATCTCTGCACACAAAAGGAACAGATACGGACTTAAGCCCTCCCCCTGTCTACAACCTCTCCCAATTTTAAACGACTGAGAAAGGAACCCGTTCACTAGAACTAAAGAGGAGGTTTGGTTATAAAGTACCTTAATCCACTTTTCAACAGAAGGGCCAAAATTGAATACGTCTAGAACTTAAAAAATGAAATTATGTGATGTGGAATCGAATGCTTTTAAAAAATCAATAGACAGAAATAGACCAGGAATATTATTAGATTCAGTGACATTCAACAAGTCGTACATTAATTGAATATTTTCCCCAATAAAACGATGTGCCATAAAACCCTTCTATCTTTCATGAACAATACACTTAAGACAACATTTAAGTCTCTCTGCAATGCAGGAAGAGGCAATTTTGTACGAGGTGTTTAGATGAGAAATGGGCCGCCAATTTTTCAAATATTGTCGAGGGCTTGTCCCCTTTCGGCAAAAGAGTGATTATACCGTATCTCTGAGTAACAGAGAGTTGACCAGAGACATTACCCCTGTTTAATGAGCGTAGTAAGTACCACGACAAGTCTGAAGCGAAATAATTATAAAATTACCCAGAGACTTGCCATTCTTTGCTTTTTTAATACATGAATAAGTTCGTCATGAGATAAAGGGCCTTCAATGCTATCTCGTACACAATCGGAAAGAATACTTTTACCAGTCGCTGCGAAAAGTGACTTGAGATCAACGTTACTGTCAATAATCTGAGTAGAGTAAAGTTTTTGATAAAAGCTCTTAGCCTCTTGCAGGATGTCTTTGGAACTAGTAATTCTACAGTTGGCATCATTAATAATGCAGTTAATAGATTTATTCACAAATTCTGCTTTTCTAAATTTTAAAAATACTTTGAAGATTTTTCACCATACTACATCCATCGGGATTTGGATCTTTTTAAAACATCTTCCCTTTAAGTTTTGCGAAAGTCAACAAAGTCTGCTTGCTTAACATTTAAAAGATCAACTGAATCAAGATCACCCTCAGAAACGTTATCAGACAAAATATTTATCTCCTTCTCAAGCAAAACCTCAGCTTTCCTAGTTTCTTTTTGAAAATGAAAAAAGCCGGTCTCACTCTCCCTGACTCCGGGCTTCAAGAAAAGTGAAATAAATTTTGAGTCCCTATAAATAAATGAGAACATGAATAGAGAAGCTCAAACAAAATCACAACGTCGCCCTGTGTTATTGGGCTTTAATAGAATTAAAAAATATTTTTTATCCAACTTTGTCAAACAACATAACATTCCATTACCTCCACCAGCTAAATGCAAACAACACACGAAGCGTGAATTAATACGAGCGAGTAAAGCGCGCGAGTCAACAGTCGTTTAAAAATCTCGCACGACAATCATATCGTCAGCTTTTACAGGTGGTGCGGGACAATGACATACCCTTTACAGCTACGGGTGCAAAGGGTAACGTACTGCCAAAAGACCTCATTACCACCATTTAAGCCGACACTCAACCGAAAGCGATTGAAGAGGTAGAAATCCGAAACATCAGACGCTTTCAAGGTAACTACAGAAACTGGGAAGTGAAGCCTGGTTTCTTTGCCGACGACCTGGTACACTTTTTCGATTTTTACAACAAGTACATCGAAAATAAAGCGTTGGCCGAGTTTCAAGAGATAGCCTCTTACAAATTACAAACTGTTATTAAAGTCCAGTGCAAATAACAAAAACCCGGAGTTGAAAGCAAGGTCAGCGTTTTCACGTTTACAAGTAAAAACAACACGGTGATTTCTGAACGTGAGGTCAAAAACGGGTGGAAGGACCAAATAGCAAAACATTTTGAAGACGTCGAAGCACACGAATAACGAGGCTCTGGATGAGTATTTGACAAAGTCGTCGTGTTTTACATCAACGTGGCGCGTTATAATCCAGTAGGAGTGACATCCATTCCACTTCCCAAAGAACTGACAGACAAAAAAGCTATCATCAACGTCCAAAACAAGCAAGACCAACAATGCATTCGCTGAGCGTTAAGAGCTGCATTAGGCTTATATTCAGACACCGTCAAGCATTAGCTAGCCACAAACCCTAATTAAAAAAATAAACAACGAATGCACCTCAACGTTCACGACAGCAGACGGTTTAAATTTCAAAAACGTGGACTTTCCCACACCTATATCACAGATTCCACGAATCGAATCGCAAAACAACTTTTTCGGCCCACTAAAGGCCTGTTAACACTAGTGCCCGGTAACGGAATTCTACGTGGTTTCTATCAAACCGAGTGGACAAGCTGCATGGTCGCTGCTTTGAAAAAAGACAAGAGCAACTGAGAGGATAACGACCGAGGGTATTATGCGGCTTAACCAATTGTTTCCGCCTCTGCATTATTTTGCAACCCAACGTGGACATCCCAATCTTTTAACATTTTCTATTGGTAGATTGTTGTGGATTTTGAAGGTGGGACATCTGTTTTCAAAAAACTTAATTTACTAGCCAACCAACGGAATTTGTTTTTAATTTGATAGCATTCGCGGTTCCCCGGAAGGTAGCAAAATGGAAACTTCAAACGATCATTGCTCCCCTACGTTTAAAATTGAACGGTCTCCATCCATTACACCCAACTAAGAATTTGTGGAAGATTCCTTTATAAACTTTTCCGCTCCTGTGTAAACGTAAAATGTTGTACGATATCACCGCTTTCTGTTATCGTGGGCGTGTGCTCTGTAAACGGGGCCCCTAGACTGAAATGAAGCCATTATCAGGAGCATATTGTCAAGGTTTGAGTGGAGGTTCTTGGCTAAGTAGTTCACAATGCTTCCAAATCCGCTCTTTGCACGCTGCCATCATAGGCTAAGAGAGCCTCGAACGGGCAGCTTTACACTCACAATAGCCGGCTCTGTACACCGGGAACCAGTTTGCGTATCTGCTGGGTAACATTAATTAAGAACGTTTTAAGGACGTTTAACAGTTACATGTACATGAACTGATTTTTGCAACAACAATGGTCACATCTCTTTTGTGACTTGACAATTGTTCTTTTATCAAAATCAGACAGATAAATTAATCATTGATATTAAAGTCTTTCAGCAATTCTTGGCTTAGGTCACTACGACCGACGCTTTTATTCCCAAGACAATCCGCTAGCTTTTTAACTTTGGATCTTACGTCCCCTTTTTCGTTATTGAGCCAGTCCACTAGCATGTGGTAGATCTGAAGCTGAACGTTTGCTCTGTAATCATCACTGTAGGTGTCCAGTTCAGCACCCTTGAATCGCAGTTGCAGGCCCAGTGGGTATCGGTTCTTCGGTTTAATTTTCCTGGACAACGCATCCATGTAGAGTTCGTCCAACGCTGTAGTGGAGAAAAGGGCGATGCAAACACTTAAAAATTGTGCTGTATACTGTGATAAAGGCGATCCAAATTTTTATCATAAATCGTCCTTCATTTAAATAGAAAAAAATGGCACTAAATGGCATTTACACAATCATGCCATTTTGAAATTAAACATAACATACTATTTGAAAGTCCTTTCCGAAGACGCGTTAGATGGGTGCTATCAGGATTTTCCGGCGGGAACACTTTTTCCAGGGAGGAAAATTTCTGGGAGAGGCATAGCACTCACCAGTAATGAAATGATAAAGCATTAAGAGTGGGAGGAGGCAATTTTTTTATTTATCTCTCGTTTTTCTTTTCTTTTGCTTCCCCGCCCCTTCATCATATTTCTCAGTATTGTCTGGGGATGACACTCCGAAAAATCCCATGGGATCCAGGGCCGCACTTCACCCACGTCACCTGAATCACCGGTATATTTAGTCTGGTTTACTGCGCAAAGATTCCCTGACAACTCTTGATAATGAAATCTCAGGCCAGGCATCGCCCACGGTTATAAATAAATATGACGCAAGGGTCAGGGGTCACAAGTTGAGAGCCCGGGTTTCATAATACAGTGGGCACCCTGTATGTGTGGGCATTTCGCCTGATATTGATTTCAGCTAAGGAGACCTTCGATTTCAGTGTAAAGTCAAATATTGTAGGATTGACAGCCGCCTTTAGGATACGGGAGTTTACGTTCAACAGCTAACCTACCTACCCGGCCGGGAATAACCGAACATCAACGGTACCATCCTAACACTTAGTGAGGCAATGTTTTTCAGATGACGCCATTTCTGTATTGTATACATTTACATCTGGGAACCAAAAAGGGGATCTTATGTCCTGTGTACATCTATAAGCCGAAAACGCTTTTAAACAGTCAATAGAGAGGGGACCAGTCTATTTCCCTGTTGGTAGCAGTACATACCTGCAAGCACATGTGTGTATTATTTCTAGGAAAAAAGCGAGGGCTAAAAAAAAAAAGCTGCGTCGCCGCAACACTTTTGGAACCGGCCCCCGACCAGAAACCGGAGACATTTTTTGGCCTTACGAAAGCTCAGTATATTAACTAATAAACCTGCGGTACGTTTTGCACAACTTCCAACGGTTCCATTGCCACATCTATGGGCCTGGTTAAAGTTGTAACTGCATCGCACCACTTTACCGAAGCTCCCATAATGGTACAGTTTTCGAAATTGTCTGGTTTCTGGAACAGACATTTCGCAATTCCACCGACGCGCATAAGTTGTACATCCAGAAGCCATCACAGGCCCAAAATTTGACGTGACAAAACTTTGGCATGACGTACTGCATGCAGCTCGTGCAGATCCGTTAGTTTTAAGAACTCGGCGTTATCAAAAGTTATGCAAAGTGGCAGTAACTACCACCTCCGAGGCCTCATGGTATAGTATACTCTATACATATACTACGAAGCAGAATGACATGACAGACTTGACTAAAATGCGTGCGCAGAATGACAGCTTTACGTTGGAAAAAAAGGGTTTTCTTTTAAATATATCCGGAGTCAACGATTATTTTCCAATCTTAAAAATGTTTGCACTTAAAAAATATCGTTCCAATCTTGACAAAATGTTGGATTTGAAAATCTTATTGAAATTTTGAAAACATGTTCACTCTTTACAAATTTATTCCAATCCAGAAACTATGTTTTCACTGTGCAAATTCATCAGCTCTTTAAAAATTCATTCGAATCTAAAAAAAACATGTCTTTTTAGAATCGTTCGGTTTTTAAAAAATGCATTCCAGAAGTGAAAGATACGGTCTTTTTAAAATTACATTCCTTTTAAAAAATACATTCGACTTTTAAAATACGATCGATTTGGAAAAACGGCATTCCGTTTTGCAAAAACATGTTCCAATTTTTTTGTCCCGAATTCTGCTTCGCACATACCGACTACATTATTCTGTGCTCTACTCGCGCTCGTGTGATAACTAGTAATGGGAATCACAAACGGAATAAATATAGATGCCCTATGCATCACATGCTGAGGGAAAGTTTTAAGGTTATGCTACATGACGGTCAGTGGTTCTGATATTAATTAAAACCCTGGGAAGAGGGAGCGGCCTCTTTTGGCGAGTCCATTGGAGCTAATTAACGTTTAATTTAACAGAAAGTTGATGTCACTCGTCAATGAAAAATAAACCATTCAAAATCGGAATCGGCGGCAGTGGTTGCATAGATGGTCGGTACGCGGTAACTCAACAGTCAATTTTGAGTTTGCGAAGGGAGTTCACAAGCTTTTTAAACTCACCAGGCTCACCAGAGGTATCCGGGGAGCTTCCTTCGGCGTCTTTTTTGTCAGGCTTGGAGTCGCTTATACCTGTGAGGCAAGACATATAGATGGTCGGTGTGCAGTACCAGTAAATGTGCATAATTGACTTAACAGCTCACTTTTGAGGTAGCGAAGGGAACTCACAAGCTTTTAAAACTCATTTGGGGTCTCTTGGGTGTTTGTGCTGGTGACCTGCTTGTCTGGCTTAGAATCACTTATACCTGAGAAACAAGGCATTAGGGTACATTTTAATATGGTATGAGTTATTTTCCATTCTGTTGGATGAGCTTCGGCACGGCTTTCCATTCGGTAAAAATAAAACAAACAAAACGCCTTTGTGGTTTAGACAACCGTGAAATAGCCAATTTAGCCTTTGATCATGACTTATCCAAAATACCCAGCGTGCTATGGTTAGTGAACCAGTAATGTCGTTGTCCAACATTATACTCTTGCATTATGCCATTTTGCTCGCTACATGTCAAAGTAAAACGCTTTAAATTATCAGTTTTTTCGGTCGTTGCATGATTGCATTAAAGAAAAATGCATGGAAACATTTCCCTTTGCACGTTTTGAAGCACAAAGAATTTAAATTGGAGGCGGCCCTTTTTGTTACCAGTATCATGGGTAGAAATGTGGCAAACTATAAGGTTAGCAATACGCCAACACATTACAGCGGTCATCCAACAAAATGTGATCATTAACAATCAATTCATTAAGGCGATCGTGTGACGTCGGATAAAATAGGCCCCTATCTGGCCTGCAAATTCTCATAAGTTGAACAAAACTCGTTCGAAGTACGCGGCAAACATTTGTAACGGGATTTGGATATAATGGCTGGCATGGTACGGCTGAATGGAGTAAGATTGTGGGAAACCATAATGGTGGTCAGGCGATTCACTAATTCCGTACTTGTCTCATACAGGCACGAAGGATGATACATGTACCCAAAAGCTATGGCCGGATACCAGTAGTTTTCCGCCGGCTCCTATCCTTGATGTGGCATACTTGCCATGTTAATTTCTGTTGCGTGCTATTAAGTATGCATACGCTTTCGCGTATTTTCAGAGAAATGAAAATGTGTACGTCAAAAGTTTCGACCAAGGAGCAAAGATGCTTACAGTAGCCTAATGCGATCGGTTATAGTGGCCGTACTAAACTTATTACACTTTACAACGAGGCCCTTCAGGAGGAAAATTAATTTCATTTTTGTATAAAATGAAAGCCACTTCCCGGAGGAACGCATTGTCCTAAGCAATTCACTTGTGCTTGGCTGCGGTGCGATTTCTTAACGTATCGTAGGAAACAGAAAAAGCCAATTTGATCTTTTACTGAAGCAACATGTTTTTAGCTGTTAAATGTTAAGCCTCTGTTATGGAATTTTCAATTTTTGGAAGATTCAAACCGCCAGTGTTTACTCAACAAAAGGGTGCACTGATAGAGGCTAGTAGTTTGACTGTCGACTAGAAAAGGCGCGGAGCATGATGAGCAATCATTGTGAGAGTTGGATCATTTCCATTTTGCCGACTTGCGTGTTGTCAGAGTTGTCCCGTGTAAACGTGCACGCCGGCATGAGGGGCGTACAACGATGCCCCTCTTGCTTGACTACTAAACATTATTGGTTCCAGTTTTCTCCTCGTGACTAAGAAAACGATACCCGAAGTGTCAACGAAACGGCCGACTATGGATGAAATGCATAGAACTGAAGAACCACCTTAGCTCCCAATTAGAGGTGCACAGTGTCATAACTACCTACGAATATATTCAATTTCTGGGAATCGGGTTGGCATACTTTGCATCTCTCCTCGCCTTTCACTTCCAAAGTCCAGGTTGGATTCCCAGTTCAGTCTACATGTAGATAGGTTTCTCACTCCTTATCTGATTCCGTGGGGTTTACCCAGGATATTCCTCTGGGGTTTCCCCTCCACGGACCACTTTATAAAAACTATAACTGCTACTCGATTTCCTCTGTCCTGTATAGGTTCTTTCTGGCTTGTGAGCTAATGAACCTCTGGCGCTCCTGAGGAGTCCTCGCTTTCATCACCAGAAACGCTTTATGATAATACGAAAATGCTCGGAGTTTTGGACGCGACGCCGGTTAATTTCGGAGGTGTTTTTTTTGTCAAATGACGTAAAAAAGCTGTCTCTTCTGATACTGTCTACATCTTGCGTAATGTCAGTCATCATTAGGCTTCATGTACACTGACGCGATTTTCCCGAGGAGGACCATAGGGGGTGATGGGTCACTCCAGAACAGTAACTGATATACATACCGTATTCAAGGAATAATTTATCCCTCAGTTCAGCAAGTCCGACACGGTCATTGGCCAGAGCCTCGCCCAGCTGCCTGACTTTAGACAGGCCGTCCCCCGCCGTTCGTTTACGCCACGCAATCAGCATCTGGTAAATCTGTCGGTGGGAGTCACCCTGATAATCCTTCTCAAAACGTTTCAAGTCGGAATCTTGGAATCCCAGCTCAGTGCCCAGCAGAAGCCCGTCACTGGGTTGAATTGTCTTGGTAAACCCCAGCAGGAAGATGTCGTTCAAGACCTCACCTGCAAAAGTGGATGTCGACACTGTGATGACTATACAGACACCCACGGGGTGTCATGATATCATTGATCTCAAGTCCTCCTCCCTACAAAGAATGCAGAACTTCAGCATGACGTTTACTTAGCTTATGTCTCACCCCTTCAAAGGAAAACAGAGAACAACTCTGGCACGCATGCAGCGGCCAAACTATACGATGAAATTTCTGAGAGGCAGAAGGAGGTGCATGTAGTTTTTTTCCCGAGTGGGTACGGAAAAGCAAATTAACTTTGGCTGGTGCACGTATAGGTTATATACAAGTCACAATTTCAAACGGGAAGGGGCTCACACTGCATCGCTGGTTCCCACTCTTGCAAGCCCTGCAGGCCCAGTTCACGAGAGACGTTCACCACTGCACCAAATTATTCGCGAAATTAAAATTAGGTACGCGAGTGGCTGGCTGAGTGTCTGAAAGTGGAGCGTCTGCACGCCCAAGACGTCGCAACATCTATGCCACAGGCTGCCTCCTTCGGATCGGCGATCCGACTCCACATGACATGTTCCATTGCTCCACCTTTAAAGATGATTATCACATATAGCCTACGACTCCTGCAGGCTTCTTATTTCTGTCACCTCGTAGTCGAGAAGATGGGACACAGCAGATTTCACCTTGGCATTGTGGTTGCTCCGTCGACCCACTCAGGTGTTCTAATATAAACCACCTAAATTTGGGTAGCCCGCAAAGGGTGCACTGAACTAATTCAAGTTCCATTGAACAGTTGTAAAATCAACTTAACAAAGTTTGGAGACCCATGGCAGGCAACTGAAGTCCCTGAGGCCTCTCAATTAAAAAAACAATGTGTTCTTTGGTCCCTTAGATTTCATTTGATTTTCAATTTTTGGTAGGTTAACCAATTAATTTTTGATTATATGCAAAAACAAACTCACTCCCCCAAAAGTGAATGTTCCCACGTCTTCTCAGCAGCCATTTTTCAAATGACATTCCTATCTTTCTCAGGCTCTCCTGACAAATTTTCAGTCACATTTCTATCTATGCCTTGCCCCAGATGTGTGCCCTTGAATCCACAGAGATGATCCTGGTCCATACTTACACAATACCACAATTTCTTGGCCCACACAGACCCCTCTTTTCGAAGAAATTTCTAGGGGTACTTTTTGATCGCCACGGCCTGGCGGAGAATTTCCCATGAAATTGGGTTTGGGTGGTGCACGCCAAAGGGATTGACCACTTCTTCACTGACGCATAGCCCATTCCAAATCTTCTCGATGGTGACGGACCTTCAGATATGACCAATGTCATTGTTTAGGCAAACATTAAGATTTAATGAAGTGACTGCTTCACGATCCAGATGCAGTCAAACATGAAAATCCACTAAAAGTAAAAGAGGCCATTTTTTTTTCAAGACGGTCGGGTATCAAAGTTTTGGTAGAGGATTTTCCTGTCTAAAACACCGGATTGTCCCATTGTTTTTCTCCTCACTCCATCAAGGTATAGTAGATGTACATGTAGTACTGTCGTACAGTGTTACCTCTTCCGGTTAAATAGTGCGTGTTGGCTACCGGGGAGACTTGCCCGAGACTCTGCACCGCTGATATGCTAATGTCACGCAAGTCGAGACCTTAGGGCGAGTCCGAAGGAATCGATGCTTTAGTGGCGAACAAGACCCAGTGCGGTACCGAACGAATAATGAGACCAATTAAATATACC
>NW_019091521.1:269183-280525 GCF_001949145.1 Acanthaster planci
CTCTCTCTCTCTCTCTCTCTCTCTCTCTCTCTCTCTCTCTCTCTCTCTCTCTCTCTCTCTCTCTCTCTCTCTCTCTCTCTCTCTGATTTTGGCCAAGTAGTCATGATAAAGCACATGCAGGCCTACAAGAGGTGTGAGTCGATGAATGATTATGGGTTGGACAACATGATGTACATGTAAATGTAAAGTGCTTAGAGTATGGCAATAATCTGGAAATTCCAGATGAATGGACTGAATACCCACATGTACTTAGTGGGAAAGTTCAGTTGCCACATAAAAATGTGACTCATGAGAATCTATGATGAACGAAGGTGCTTGTGCATTTTTAGTTTTCTTGAATTGCAAGGACTGGTTGTTTTAAATGGATGTACATCATGGATGTACATCGTGTTCATGTATGTGTCCAAGGTAATGTGTGTACCGGACACATGAGATAAAAGATTAAAAGTTATACATGGAAATTGGGTTATTGTTGTTTCCGAGTGTTTGACCAGTTATTGACGGACAATTGTCAAGTCAAAGACTCAAGTGTAGTGAAGAAATTCTTTATTCCAGTTCATAGTCATGACCAAGTAAATAATTGTGTATTGTAAGAGCAGGCATTGGATACATGTACTTATAGGTTATTCAANGGCGCCGACCGGCAGCGGCAGATCCCTGGATAAAGCACATGCAGGCCTACAAGAGGTGTGAGTTGAATGATTATGGGTTGGACAACATGATGTACATGTAAATGTGCAGTGTTTAGAGTATGGAAACAATCTGGACATTCCAGATGAATGGACTGAATATGCACATGTACTTAGTGGAAAATGCAGAATTTGGCAGATAAGTTCAGTTGTCACATAAGAATGTGATTCATGAGAATCTATGATGAACGAAGGTGCTTGTGCATTTTTGTTTTCTTGAATTACAAGGACTGCTTGTTTTAAATGGATGTACATGTGTTCATGTATGTGTCCAAAGTAATGTGTGTACCGGACACATGAGATAAAAGATTAAAAGTTATACGTGGAAATTGGGTTATCGTTGTTTCAGAGTTTTTGACCAGTTATTGACGGACAAGTGTCAAGTCAAAGACTCAAAGTGTAGTGAGGAAATTCTTTATACATGTACTTATACGTTATTCAAGGACCTAAAGTACAGTACAAGTGATGCTACTGTGTTGGGTCGTGAAGGACATTTGCTGCACACAAATGAATTGTACCTTTTCAAGTTTTCCAGTCATTGTTAATAATCTTGATTGACGTGTCATTAAGAGTCAATGAGCAAAGTTTCTGTGAAACAAAAAAGGTCCAAAGAAAATCTTCCTCACATCTCTGGTAACAATAGTTATTGTTGATTGGTACAATTCAGATGTGTTGGCAAACTGTATGAATGTCTATAACAGAAATTCGAGGACATTCATAAGAAACCCCTAAACACGGCAAGATTGCTCCTGTGGGTTCACACACGGGCCCTTTCATGTACTTTTCAAACGGGGCGCCTCTTTAAGCTCACCCGTTGAACTCATACTTTGTTGAAATCCATAAGTTACTGAGAAATCAAAGTGCCTGTCGAGGAAATCAGCGTTCAGACAGACATCGTGCTCTTTCTGGAAAACTCATTAAGACGAAACGCGGCCATTGGATGAGGAGGGCGCTATATCCTATAGCTAAAGTTCGCGCCCTGCGACTCGGCTAGATGGCAAGGTGCCAGGTGTGAGATTTGAGTGGTACGAGACTATACACGTGCAAGAAAGCTGCAAGAATAACGATTGCTATTTTTTTCCGATTTTGCGCAGAAACATATTAAACATTTTACATCTCATACCCCTCCACCATTTTGATGAAGGGCTAAATAAAATTGAACTGTATTTCACGTGGACTGAATTCATCAACCCTCCACGAAAATTAAAACTTCTCTGTGTGGCAAAATGAGAGGGGGAGACACAGTTACACTGAGGGGATACAATTACCTGGAGGGGGACTGATTTACCGGGCCAGGGGGACACTTTTACCCAAAGGTAACTCCCCTGGACAGTTTCACTGGGGGACAGATTTACCGTCTTCACCGGCTCTTGCCAGTTTTGTGCATCACTTTTGACACGACTTGGGACCTTTTCGGGGTGCCAACCAATAAATGAGCTGCCGTAGACAACAGTGATCAAAATCCCCACTTTAAAATATCCTGAGACATACACATGTACAAGTTTCTCAGGTGTTCAAGACACATATCAATTTAAAGCTCACTTCCTCATTTTACATTTTCCTTTCACTTTTCGGTAAAGTTAGGTTATTTAACCGATGGGTTTTGAAGATATTTCTCTCCAGAGATACCCACTCCTCAAAAAAGTCATGAGGGCATTGCCATTTTGGGAAACGGTGTCTATATATAAACTCCATTACAAAATAGAGCAGTCCTGCTGGTAGATTTCATGCTCCTTTACAAACTATATCCACAGTCCAAGGGCCACAAAATGCTTCAGTAGCAGAGAATTTGACAGCCTACAAATCATGATTCGGTCTGCGCAGGCAGTTTTGGGCCTATTTATATATTTACTGGCATGCAACCTTTCGTGCCTCCCCGTCCACAAGAACCAAACTTAATGGTGGGTACAGTATGTGGTGATTTTTGGGAGCGTCTTTGCGGAGTGCTTTGTCATAAAACCCTATTTACGTGGAGGCCATTTTTGGTCTTATCCCCCAAATCTGTTTTATATATTGCAAACTGTCGATTAGGATGACACCAGTAATACTTTCGTGCGTTTCAAGCCTCCCTTTCAATATTTTTTGGAACCTGCATGGTAAGGTATGATAATTCTCTGTGTTCAGTTATGAATTTGAAATTATTCATGAGAGTGGACTGGTGCAATTTTGTCATGAAATGTCATTGTATTGCCTTCATTTGTACTCTCAACATTCAAAAATAAAGAGTTAACCTGGCTTTCAATATGGCCGGCCCCGTGAATAAAGTCCATACATATACTTGGGCGGTGACAGGGTCAAAACTGTGTGCCTCCCACGACCCACTGTTTATACCATGTACGCGGTGTTTGGTGTATTCTTTTATAATGTCCGCTACATGTAGGACTACATACACATAATGTGCATGATCTGTGAACTTGAAACCCTTCACGTCATGGCCTTTGTCATTTTGGTGCATTATCAACTGAAAATTGATGTGGACACAGTCCTGCTTACAAAACTGATTACAGACAACCTAGATTCATCTTGTAGACAATCTAGAATCATAAAATATAAAGCAAGAGCGTGTCCATATTTCGAGGTTTATATACACTCAAATGACAAAACCCACCATGTGATTTTGCAGATCACATCGTACATTAGCTGCGGTGTCGTCCACAAATTTCTCTCGCGCTTTAAAGTAATATCGCGTGGTCTCATTTCGAGTTTGTTTTTTTTACTTCGTGCAAGGGTTACATTCAATCAAGTACACCATGTCAGTCTCATGTAGGCCTACTTGCATTCAGGTTTTCTCACGTACATGACGACCACCGGCGGAATGTTGGTTTCCTGTATTTTGTAGGGAGGAAGGGATCCACTTCCTGAGCGTGGACGGTCGGGGAAATGAATGTAAATCGAATCAGGCCTAAATTGAGTTAAAGGAAACTGTATTTGAGCATGAAGTTCCATGATATGAGCAAATTGTTAAATTTAATTATATGCAAATAACAGCCCACAAACTGCCTGATGTAGAACAATATACTGTCCCCCTCCAGTCCAGGTTGGCCACCAGTATTCATGAAGTAGTGCGCCATTGCCATGCATGAGAGTCCATCTAAAGCTACAAGGTCCCCTTTAGCCCGGTCAAACATTTGGAATTTCAGGTCCCTTCTAAACCTGAACAGTTATTTGGAAAACCACTAAATGTTGATAGCTTACAAGGGCCTTCATGAAAATACTTCAGGCATCCGTGTGGTGATGGGGAAGAAAAACAGGTGAAATGAGCGGGTCGAGTCGAGACTTGCTAGTAATTGCACAGAGTTATCATAAGCCGCCATATTTGAGATTCACCTGCATCACACGTACAGTAGCTAGCTTGGTGCTGGTGCTCATTCGCGCTCAAAGTATGTCAACGTACCACACAGCTGAATGATCATTGAAGGGAAATAAGCACTAACCTTGATTTGCTTTCTTGGTTGAGGTTGACGAGTGGTCCAGAACTTGAGACTATGGCCTCAACTTCAATCGACGTATAATTTGTGCTGCTGTAAAAGCCCTTGGTTTTTCCCGGAACTATAAATAGAAATATGAGTTTGTGTTGCCCTATTTTGTCATACATAGGTAGGTATGAATGGCTTTTTTTTTTTTTTTTTTTTTTTTGGTAGACGTTCTTGTAACTATAAATCTTGCGCTGGACCGAGAGAGGGCGCAATTTTCCTAGCAACAGAGACTCCTTTGGTCGGAACTTAACTTTGCTGGTTCACGAACGACTATAACATGCTCGCGTCACGGTCGCATTACCAACAAAATGAACCAACGCCGCTCTTTTCAACCAATGAAGAGGAACTTCTGCTCGAGGCGGATTCTTCATGAACGCGGGCGATTTTTATATCCTAAACAGATGGAAGTTATTGACATTTCTGCAAACTTTTGTTCTGTTGTATCCTTTTTTGTGTTCTTCTTTCCCAAATCCCATCGATGTTAAACACAGTTTTCCTACGCAGGAGTTTGATCACTATGCAATTTAACGTTTATATGGATATCCCTAGAGCTACAATTCCGACTTGACGAATGTTGGATTGGCTTTGCCTACGAATCAAGACGTGCTCTGTGAAATTTGGGGTGAAGTCGTGATGACGCCATTGCGTAATCTTTTAATTATGTTTCCTCGTAATTTTTCTGTTTGTCGACGTACATGTATCTCTTAAACAAGGCCAGATATTTTGAAATACCTTCTGCAAGATCTTTGTTATCTACAGAGCTCCTGAAAGAACATTCAATACGACGTGTATGTCCTGCGCACGAAATAATCATTTCTGCACACGACGTTTATTTCGTGCGTACGAGATATTTCTTCTACGCTAGAAATTTATTGAATGTCCTTTCATTAATTAAGGGGCTCCGCAGTGATCAAAGCTTTTGTCATCAAACATTGCGATTTTTGGTACGCATGTACTCTGCGGGCTCTGTTTGATTAAAAAATCGGTAGGTATATAGATTGCCTCGGTTTAATCCTAAAAGCCGCAAATCCTCCGATTTCAATATGATTCTACGTACACCCTGGGGGTGTAGTGTGAAGGATACAAATTTGTAATAATAACAACTCCCTTGTAAGGGGGTGCTCAGACTTCAAATTTAAAATCTGAATTTAATGAAATTTAATGAAAGATGTTACACCTGCAGTACCTGCTGCTATGCGGGAAACATTTGCCATGAAGTAATCTGAAAGAGATATTTGAAGAATTTCATTGCACAATGTTTACATCTACCGTTTTCATGAGTTAAGATGACCGATATATTGTTCATAAAATACCTGCTAATTGACACTTTGTCTGTTGAATTCTGATGTTTATTTACGGAGATATGATAACATGTGCATAAAGTTTCCGTATTCTTTTCTTTATTTTAGCAGACAATGATCATCACGCATTATTTCAAATCAATAAAATGAATGTTTAACATCTTGCGATGAAACTTACTACAAACTTCCGAAACACAACTGGAAATATCGTCAGCTTGCAAGAAATTTCCTACTGCAGGCGTACAACGAGAATATTTATAAAAGTACATTCCCTGTGGCCTGGGGTCAAACGCGGGTCACACACAGAATCGTGTGCGGTACCTGTGTGTGTTTACGTAACAGTCGTTATTACAATGCAGGTTTCCCGGCCTAAATCCAAATCTCATTCCAATTAACGACAGTTCATTCAATTCTCCACGAAATAGCTCTAGATCATCGTTGAAAGAGCAAACAAATGTACTATTGCCTCCATCTCTTAATTTAAATGAACAAACATTATTCGATTTTCTTATCTTTAATTTCTGGGGCTTTTTCAGACTATGTTTTAAAGTTTACAAGTCTGTGGGGAGCATGCCTCTCTCAAATATTATTTTATGTATTCTCCCTTATTTCTCATTTACTCTTTCTATCTTGGAGTTTTATATCTACACTACTATCCGTACGAAGGCTCGAAGGAATATGGTTACCCATAAACAAGATGAAAGTATCAATCGGAAGGAATTTCTCCTTCCGGTCACCGAGGGCAAACATTGATTGACGATTATGCGCTTTTTATCGAATGAATTCAGTGCTACATTAATTGTATGCGTGATCCATTCGACGATTGCAAATGAAGTTGAAGGCTATGCCGTGCGAATACGATACACGAGAGTGACAAGCCGAATGCAAATGCATGATAATGATCTTGGCGGCGAAGATGAGGAATGCGGCCGGGAAAACTTATATAATTTGACACAGTTGCATTTAATCAATTCACTTCATACAACGTGACTTCGAAAAGTTGTCACACAGAGTTCTATATACTTATTTAATTCACTAGAGGCAAATGAACATTCCAACCACAACTGTGACAATTTCATCATTATTTCATCGCCCCAAAAATTCATATGTGTTTTTTAGATTATTTAGTTTGCATATTTCAAAGGTCTGGGTGAAAGTAAACTGCCTTATGTTTTAAGTTACGGAGAAAAGATACAAGACCAGAGTGTATGTTTGACGTGACTGTGTATTTAACGCAACACTGGCTGTCGAACTATGAGCATTGGTTGTCCTCTCTAATAATGAAATCCAGTTTTAGTTAGATTTGCCGTCTTCTCAGAGGGATTCTAGCCAATGACTTCATCTTTCAGCTAACGAGAGGTGCAGCCTTTCACTTCCGATCTTTGGTGCAATATTTGGTCTTAAACTTTGTCTTTTAGACTTTTAAAAAAGAAAAACAATACACTTTGGCCGCATTTGCCGCATCATGCTACTTCAATGTGTTTTCTATTAAGCCAATGTATAATATCTATACCCTTCAGGGCAGGTGGAGTTTTTAAACAAGGGAGTAAAAGAACTCGACAAGAACAGATTCTGTTGTAAAGTTACTAGTCAATCGGAACAGAAAAATGAAACCTTGCATTTTGTTTTAATATGACATCTTGGGTACGATATTGTCCCTTTCACGATGTGTTGGTGTATACAGGTATGAAATTTCAACGCTGAAGCGATAACTTAAAATCAAAGCCTTCGCCCATTAAGGGTCTAAATAAAATCCGCGTTAGCTGTGATTATAAATGATAAACATAAGAGAATAAGGTTTTGGTTATTCAGTAATATGATAATATTTGTACAATTCCTTTTTCAAGTCAACGAGTCCAACTGCACTATGGGCTAAAGCCTGACCGAGCAGCTTGACATTGGTCGGCCCGTCTCCCTCCTGTCGATTACGCCAGTCGACCAGCATCTCGTGAATTTGTGACTTGTCTTGGTTAGGGTTATTTGCAGCATGAAAAGCCAGATCGACCTTCGTGAATCCAAGCACAAGACCCAAAGATTCCCTCTTTGATGGCATGATTTTCCCGGCAAGCGCCAGCAGGTCGAGGTCGCTCAAATACGCTGTAAAGAAGCGAATGTTGCAAATGCAGTTATTTTTTTACAGAAAACAGATTTGTGTGCATGTTTTTGAAACGACTGACCAAGCCCTAGACTATAGTGTTGGAAGTTGTCCCAGCGGTTTTTCAACCACAAAATCGAATCGATTCGCAGTAACGTAGAGACTTGAGTGCAGTTGTGTCATTAGGGGAAAACGTCGAGTCAAGTAGAGTCAAGTAGTTGGCTTGAGTCAATTCGAATCATAAACAGCTGGACACGATTATACAGCAGAGAAAGTAATGTTTTGGGCATATGAAATTTACCTCTAGGTTTTTATATGTGGTCACACCACATTTTACGCTCGATGATAATAACCGTTGACGTGAACATTATAAACCAGCACAGTAAGTCACTGCAACTATTTTTTCGCAAAGAAGTTGTTTTTATTTTTGGGACACGAGTCTTGTTAACTTTCACTTGAATCGGGTCTTTTGATGAGGGACTGGATTCCAGTTAAGTCGCCAAATAAATTATTGTGATTCAAGTCAGGTCTTGACTCAACTTATAACAACTCTGCGCCATTATAGTCTGGTTCCCAGACCCGATGAATCAGACTACCCTCCTTCGATTAAAGAGTCCCGGTATAAGTATTTTTTCCTAGGAAGGTTAGGGGTAATTATCATATATACGGAAGTGGTCAACTACAAATTAGTGGACACTTCAGTACTACGGTAAATGTCGGGCTTCACTTTCCTTTTACTAAAAAATCCTCCAACCAATTCCCCACCAAGAAAAAATTACTACATAGAGAACCGAACTCTTGGCTTGTTAGTTCGAAGTATAACGCTCTTCTAACAGAGCTACCATGCAAGTCGGCCAGAAGAGCAATTTTGTTGTGTCTCGAACTTTAAAGTTTGTGTACCCCATTTAAATTTCCCCAAGCCTTCATCGACGAAAAACGCACGCGCAACGGTTTAGATACGCCCTTTTTATCAAAATTACCCTAACCGTCCTTGGAAAAAAACTTACGCGTACGGTATCTCCCAATGTCACGTGACAAAAACGGAGGAATTCCTCCGATTTCCGAAAAAATAGTAATACATGTATTCCAAACTTGTCGTCGGCATGATGTCGGATAGTGTCGTTGATGGCCAGACATTTTCGGCATTGTTACATACTGATCAGCCGATGAATGTAAGTAAAACAAGTTTTAAAAAAAGTAGATATTTACTACGGATTTAACGGAGGTAGATTATTGAATGCTCGAGTTAACGCTTGACTGAAGGTCTCATTGGCTCATTTTGTACTCGAGGTAAACACCACGCCAGAATTTTGTCAAGGCAAAGGTTCCGATATGATCGACAGTGCTAGATCTAGAAACTTTGCTTTTAGGCAATCCAGGGTGGTTGGCTAAATACTATACTGTTCAGGTTTTTGTATGTCTTAATGTCATTTTTTTTCAACCTGTGTATTTTGTGCCACGGTGTGTTATGTAAAATGAATACCAAAAACAGGATAGCTTCCAACCCTGGTCACCCCTGACATGTGGCGTCATGAACTATAATCAGTCGTGGGCGATACATGACGTAAGATTTTATCAACAGTCATCAGGAACCTTCAAGTCAGGGAACCAGACTAGCACCACAACCTAGTAACGTGACAAGCAACTTACCCACCGGTTGGCCAGGGTCAGAAACGGAAACTTGCGCAGCATTCATAATGCTGAGCTTACTCCGGGCGCTATTCTAAATTCAGGAAAAACAAAAAAAGGAGAAAGTGAATGCTTCTACTGCCGACAACCATGACCAATAAATCAATCCTTTGCACGGTTTACTTGTTTCTCCACTTCATATAGGGTATACACTTAGCCTAAAATGACTTTACTGACAAAGATCTTCCCTTTCTTATTTAAACGTATTTTTTTTTACAATATCAAATAAAGTTGGACCACTCTGAATTATCCAGTTCCTGGTAGGTGCAATCAGTAAAGATCCATTCAGGTATCTAGGAGAAAAAAACCAGGAAACTTGTTTAATACGAAGCAGAAACTGATATTTTGTCAGTGTCGATGGTGTTTTAATGGTGGGATTGATTACCTATGCGGCCTGCTTTGTTTTGTGGTTAATTATTCTGGATTTTAGTGTACACGCGACTGACGTGCTGTTGCCCCTTTGAACTTGCGTTCATGTTGATACGCCAAGATCTCCAAGTACACTTTATAAAAAACAAACCCTGGTGCAGTTTTAAAGATTATCGTTTCCCAGTGACTGCAGCTTAAGAGCAGTTATTTTGTTCACCAACCCCTTGGAAATGTTTGAAACACGAATTCAGAAATATTCAACAAATTTGGAGCACATGTAGGACGCCCAAACTTTAAAAAAGTGATTAAGTTTTTTTTTAAAAGATGTAAAATAATTACTCTATAGACATAGTAATATCCAAGGGAAACCGCACATCTGCCTATTAGACCCCAAAGAATGTCTCATTAATGGTTATCCCTCAAAATACACCGTTTAAAAAAATTGTCCCATGGTGAGACGTGTTATCCGCCTGTAGCTAAAAAAAGCTGTGTTGGTCGGAAGTATTAATTCGGTGATAGCGACGCAAGCAAGTGCATTTCATAGTCGTGCGTGAACCAGTGAATCGAAGTTCCTACCAAGGGAGCCTCCGTTGCGAAGAAGATTGCACCCTCTCTTGGTCCAGCTCTGGGCTCACACCTTGAGGCTTAATTTTTCACCGACACCACGACCTGACACTCATCTGGGCGTGAGTGCGCTGCATTTGTGGACGTTTTACAGCACCGAATTATTTTCCACCACCACTGGATGGTGTCGGTCGTCGTTCCGTATGTTTCACCGACAATTCGCCTTAGGATCTCAAGAATGTCTTTTACGACCAGCTCCGACAGAGTGCCAAATCTGTGTCCTCCCACTATCCTCTAGTTCTTTTAGGGGATGTTAACGCCGTCAGTGGCACTGACCGTGAGGGCTTTGAGGCAGTCATTGGCAATTTCGGATCTGGCTCCATCAGTGATAACTATGTGCGCCCGCTGTCCTTCTGTGCATCTCACAACCTCGCCATCATGGGCTCTTGGTTCAGAAGGAGAGACATCAACTAGTTCTCATGGATATCTAACGATGGCCATGCACACAAGGAGTTGGACCATGTCATCGCCCGTGACAGGAAACTGATCCAGTCCTGCAGAGTTTACCACGGTGCTGAACCCCCTGCTAAGATTGATCGCAGTCTGGTTGTCGTTACCTGCTATTCACGAGCTGTTACCAGCGCTCTCAAAACAGAATCGCTTCGATGCAACTGTGCTTGCCAGAGACCCCCAGCTTGCTGTTATATACAGTGTAGAAATTACTAACCACCTTCATGCCCTTGTGGCGCTTCAAGAGAGTATGTCCCGGACTGCCATCCCGGATGCCTTGACATAAGCTGCTTCAGATGTCATCTCATCGACGTCCTCTCGATGTGCACATTAGCTCTCTCATGCCACCCTCTCGGTCATTGGAAAGAAGCACGTGGCTCATCCGAGGTGCACAGGCTACGTCCAGGAGCATGAGCGTTTTCCGGCATCTACCGGGAGACCTGACGACTGTTACAGTGCTGTCGCTGACGAGGCGGAAAGTGGAGTTCCTGCAATCCCCGGGCCACATTCGCTGCCACCTGCCAATCTGCATGCAGTGTGTTGTACGGAGTATGGAGGGACCGGAGGGCTGTGTTCACTCGGAATCGAAGGACGATCTGTATTTCTATGTAAAGGGAAAGGTCCTCGATCCTCATGAGGCAGTTATCAC
>NW_019091521.1:286844-314561 GCF_001949145.1 Acanthaster planci
TGATATCTATTCAGAATCAGGTTGATCAAGTCGGTAGGTGGGCACAGGGGTCTTGGGCTGACATGCGCCGACACCCGGTACTGAATAGCCCACGAGCAAGGGCAGAATCGGTATGGCATATAATAAAATGACGCAGCGGATCGACGACAAACACTAAGGACTTGATGCAAGTGTAGCGTTATATAGTCGTTTGTGAACCAGCAATGGGCAGTGACTACCAGATGAGCTTCTGTTGCTAAGACATTCGCGCCCTCTCTTGGTCCAGCTTGGGGCCCATACTGGATCATAGCTGAAAATTGCACATGCGCCAAAGGACACGGTTGTTATTGTGTTGTTAGAAAGTATCTTGAACACAAATTGTTCCACTAAAAAAACCAAACTCTTTTTTTCAAATTCTGACGTTTTTTTTTCGACGTCAATTTTTTTTTCAAATAGTGCCACTTTCGGGCCCGATGGCACCCAAACTTACTCAGAATTGGAAGCCCAAAGTCCAGGCCAGAGCTTCAGTGCCATATTTCTCTAATTCCTCAATTTCATGGCTCTCAGGACTGTCTAATAGAGAATATTTTGAGTGTACATGTATAACTTTTATCGATGAGCTCGACGGACATGTTTTGGGCCTTTTTGCATGGGTGCACCCATAGGTACCCGCAATACTCCTGTATGAATTCATTGACGTACCTAGATAAGGGGTATGGTGTGTAATAATTGCAACCCCCATAGCAACGCCTGTGCTTGACCTCAAACTTTATCGTTTGACATGGCAGTTGGTTGAACAAACTCAAGGCATATTGTGTTCCCTTTAAAAGCCATGCCTAAAATATTCGAACTGGCGTTCATGCGTAACATCGGACTTGGAACGTTTCAAGGTCAGGACACGAGTCACAACGTCAGCGGAAAATAATCCGGCAACTCTGACGAAGTTATATAGGGAGGGGCACTATATAAGGACTGACCGTGGTTGGTCTATCTAGTCTGTGCCGATCTGCCACCTTCCAGAGGCCATAGGATAGAGAGAAGTCGTTACTGTTGGCATTCTAAACCAATATTCGAGGTAAGTAAGCCCAGTCTATGACCATGCAAATCAATGTCGTTTATAGCACTTTCCAGAGTGTTGAGACGTTATTTTTCGTTGTTTTTTTAATAAACAAATGCTGATAGCGTCTGGCCACTTCCAAGCTAGTGCGATGCCATTAGTAAATGATGACCCGTTCGATTCATGCTCTTGCAGTGCATCTAACTTGTCGCTCGAAATCAGTAAGCAAGTATAAAGATTCAGTGCTTAGTACAAACTTACCACAAGTCGCGAGGATCGGTCTATAAGAGTGCTTACTGTTTGAAGCATTGCTTTTCTTTTAAAAAAAGTTCATGTTACGATTGTCTGCCTTTACGTAATTTTACAGGTTCATGTGGGGCAAGTAATGATGGAGTTGATATTTTTGTAACGAGTCTTGGCCATTCTGAACGGCTTTGCATGGTTTTCTTGTTCATTAATTAGTTTTTTCTATCTATTAGATGAAGCCGATCACCGCTCTCTTTGCGATTTTCGCCTTGATGTTTACGACGACTACAGCGATACCAACCTGTCCCCAATGGTTTGAAAAAGGTACGCCCCTCGAGTTGTCAGCCTAGAATAAGTACCCAAGTACCCCCCCCATCAATTCCCTATCTATGAATGGCCGAGACAATGTGACCATCTGAACTATAACCAGGAACCAATGTGGGCATTACTCCTATGAAGTTCAACGTACAAAGCAAGCAAATCATTTTGGCGGTTTTTAATTAGAATGCTGCCCTAAAATGCCATGCCTTAAGAAAAATGGCGTAGACTTCCAAACAACCATACTTGCTTCAGCTAAATGATTACCATGCAGCGTAAATACTCAGCCAGCTTTTTTCAGTTGTTTTTCTCTTTCCTGTTTTCATTTATTCACAGACGAAGGCTTGTATGGGGTTTGCTTGTCCCCAAAAGCCCTCTCTTACGACGAAGGATGGAGTTATTGCTGTGGACTGCACGCCAGCCTGTGCAGTCTGGCTCAGCTGGACGAGCTCTACCAGTTGGGCGCGAGAGACTATCGCTGGGGCCTCATCAATGACGAATCGAGGGACGCGCGCCTCACGGTGTGCGGGCAATACCTGCACACACCCGGCGAGTGCTACAACAACAACTTCCCCAACACCCCGAGGCCGGCACCAAAGAACGAGGTGTACTGCTGTAAGATGACTAAATAAAAATGCCTTATCGATACGGTGTCGGTAAAAATGTTTTTACGGCAAACTACTACACGGCAATCGGAATTTGGAAAAGCATGGTAACTACTTTCGCATAAACGTAGGTTTATTGGGTCAGCGGGTGTAGCAGTTTAGATTAATTAATATGACAATGTATCTTTTTGAGGCTTACATTTTGTTAATCGAAGAAAAAGAAGGTTCAAAAACAGTGGACGCATAAACCCAGGAGTGGTCGTGCAATGAAGATATTCAAATAGTTCCGTCACGGTCGTATTTACACCCAGCTTCAGTGTGTCATTGCTCGGTGCATTTTTGGTGTCAAAATCGGGCCGTTTTGTCCAAACGTGATCGTGTGAACTCAGTTCAGCAATGGGTAGCAAACACGAACAGCGCCAGTGACCTTTGTCAGAATATGGCCTGTCATGGTGTTGGTATTTGTATGTGATTGGATAGGGATTTGAATAGCGAATGAAATGAACAAGTTAAATCTTTGCTGTCCAATATTGTGGCGTTCTTTCAAACAAGGTTAGTCGGTCATTTCAAAGATATCTGCAAAACGGTCACGTCACAATAGGCATGCGCCCTACATATTAATAGATGCTTAAGCAAAAAAATAGTTTAGTGGAAAGGATTTCTGAATCAAGAGCATGCTTCAAATAATTGTTGGTCTTCACCTTAAAGTGTTGTTGCAATGAATTCTTCTGTGTACTATCAAACAACGCCTTATGCTCTATAGTTTAGTGGAAAATAAAATATACCTTGGCACCTTTAAAAGTCAAATTTGCAAGTCGTCGCAGTGCATTTTTATGAGGAGTTGAGCCTTTAAGAGTTTGTAGAGTAACTCTTGACGGTATTTGATATATACTTTGTATTAAAAAATCGAGCATACCTGTCTTGCGCAAGGCGATTTTCGAGCCAGATGAGCCAAAGTATATACTTTCTCACGCGGCTGTCAATGCTCGTGGGGCTGGCTTGCATGTAACCCTGAACTTTACATTGCCGTATTTACAAAAGTAAAGTGTCTCTGATTGAGTTGAAATTTCATGTTTGTAACAATAAACTAAGTGTTTTGAGATGCATTTTTCAAAAAAAATATGGAGCGTGGCACAGATGAGTTCTTGGGGGAGCCGAATTTTTTCCAGAGACACCTTTTTATTTGTCTCTTATATATTGTACATATTGTGTATATTGGCTTTACGGTTTTACTGAAAATTGTTGTCATTATTTCACTTTGTAAATGCAAGCAGATTTGGCTTGGTGTGTATGGTGATTGGACATGTGGGGGTTACCCCTCGGTCTCATTTCTTGCTGGATATATTGATAGGTCGACCGCCACATTTACTATCCAACAAATTTACGTTTTAGATTGCGTCCAATTGTGAAAAAATCCAATAGCACAAGATTCCATGAAATTGTGGTGGAACGCAGGACCATTTCATAAACCACTTCACGCGTGAATTCCACACAGAAGCGAACTTTGTAAATGATTGGCAATTGTCATCATAAAGTGTTGAGGGGTAACAGGTCATACGACACACCCTGGGAAAACTGACACTGCAAACAAACATGCGCTTAACTTCGCCTTCATTTTAACGAGCTTGTGAACCACGGTTCCTTTCAGCCATATCGAACAAAAACTCTCTTTGAGAATCCATTATTGACATGCGTGAGTAGTTTCTGTAATTTAATTTCTCTGCACCACAGTGAAATTATCAAGTTACATCGTGCGCTACATGACTGCAGAAATGGAAACTTGTAATTAGAGCTTGGTATTGGTTTCATTTACAAACGTTGATCGGCATCACAGTGCCAGTGCATCGGTAAGTTCAACAGAAATATAGACTAGTACTTTTTTAAAATTTTTTTCTTGTGGGGGAGACCCCTGGGGCCGTTCATAAAGTAGGTAGGTCTATTCACACTGGGGATAGTAATTCACGATGCGTACATCTTTGCGTCGGGGGACAATTAGGCTAAATAACATACGCAGCGTGCAAACTTTGAACAAATTGTGGAAATGAACGTACTTTCACATATGAACACCTATCAAGACAACTTTTTATATATCGAAAATCACCATAGATCACTTTCACACTACACATTCGATGATATCACAGCATCTTTCAACCGACCATTTGATTATTAAGACCTTGTCAGTACTAGGGCTACCGGTATATAGAACCACAGAAGGGGTATGCGCACATCAAGACAGGTGGAGGATGGGATTGTGTATGCCCTAAGGGGAGGGGGTGGAAGTCGGCGTTTTTTGCGTATGGACCAGCCCTTTGGAGGTCAAGTTGAACTAGTATATACTACCGAGTAAAGACAAGGGCGAATGAGGGGGGGTCAACGGGCACCGTGACAGGCGTATGATAGGAGTCAAGCATCCTTTCATTACCAACTCGTATAAGAGTATTCCGTGCAGGGTCTGGCAACAGTCTTCTCATTCAAGCTTCACCATCGATTTTTCGGATGTCCAAGACGTCCTCACACGTACAGAGTATTACTGTGTCCCCACTGATCTGGGACACAATTTATTTTATATAAAAAAACCCGATTTTTAACAGCCAAGACGTTTTAATTTTTCCAAATATATATATAAAAAAGTCAAATAGATTCTAAATTTTAATGTTAGGTGAGGGGTGTGAAATGCTTATGTGGTGCGTTCGCTTAAAGCTGCAGTTAAAGGATTTATCTCCTTGCCAATTACACAAATTGACGGACACAAATTTCCCTAGTTAACTGGATGATCATATTGAATTGACTAATGGACCTGTAATAGGCCGAAATTATATAATGATGTATAATATCAATAGCGCTGTAAATTATTTTTAAAAAATAGGCCATGTATAAAAAAATACCCAGATATCAGTGGATATACAGTTCGACACGGGATAGTGGATAAATTGATAATAAATAATTGGATTTACTGACTGACCCATCGACCGGACGACCAACCGACTGACTGATTTCATTCTCCTTTTGAACCAAAACGTAAACTACTAAAAGCCTATGTGTACATAATGCGATAAGTATTATACATCTACAATCAGAAGCAGTTCGGTGGAGTATTGCCAACCTCTAGCCTAATTGCTACTAGTGCACCAGCTTCAAAAATAACTTAAAAGTGAAAAGTTAATCATTCAGATTCTGTAAAAATATTACATTCTTGTAATCTGGGTAAATTAATCCGATTCACGATATTCTCGTGGCCTTCCCCGGGGTCCTGGGGTGCAGATGAACAATTGAAATATGAAATTTAAACTATAATTTCAGGTACTTAGAAAGAAAGAAAAAACCACAACTGTCAAACAATAAGCACAAACATTAATATAGTGGTTATAAAATAACAAAACATTGACAGAATGAACAAAAATAAGTTTAAAATATCACACAAAACGTAAATTAAGATATAAAAAAATTAATTTTTTGATAAGCCATGTTTTAAAATAATCACAAAAACACAAATAAGATAAGACATACCAAGTTTTAAAGAAACACACAAAATGCATACTAAGATATATAGAGAAATAAGTAAGACACACCAAGTTTTAAAAAGTAGTGTAAACACAAGTCAAAGTGTAATATAAAAACATTAAGTAAAAACTGTGATAAGATAAAATTAAAGAATTCACCTGAAAAATAATTGAGAATTTAAAATGTACCGTATGACATGATATTTTCAGGGAAGTCATAACCTGCGGACAAGGATAATGTATAAATGACGTTAAAAACAAAAGCTAAGAACTGGTCTGGTGAGCTTTCAAAAGTGATTTCAAACTCTGGGGGATTGGGGGATTGAGCCGAGCGTATGTCGCAGCTAACGCTGTTCCTGACCATAGCTGCAGTAGTGAGAAGACCATGCTTCAAGCTATCAGTTTTACAGACTGGAATGAATAGTTTGTCGTCAGTGGAATGCCAAGTGGGAAAGTGATGAATATTGCAGATTTTGTTGACAAGATCAGTTAAATACGAGGGGGGTAAGACCGTGAGTTATTTGATACACAGATACGGATCTCAAATAGGAGAATAGTTTTTGTATGGGCATCTATCCCAGCGTTTCAAAGATTTCATGGGATAGGGAGTCATATCGTCTGCTCAATATTTTCCTTCCAGAAAGTTTCTGCAGTTTTAGACCCTACAATCATCACCTAGGTTTTGTCATAGTTCATGACCAGGCGATTTGCATTCAACCACCGTGAGATCTCAGCAAGTGCGCGTGTTAAATGCTCAACATCTGTACTGCTTTTACCGGTAACTAACAGTGTATGTGTGACCCACTCTGTAAAAATGAGTCTTAAGTTGCCAGAGCCACTTTGGAGTAAAAAAGTGCTTTAGAATAATTTTCACAGTGTAAATCAGTAGGAACCCACAGCATTTTTTACCATTGAGTATCCACTTTCATCAGGATGCCAAACTGAGTGATACATCAAAACAAAAAACTCACTTCCTCTTTCCAATACAAATGAAAACTCAGAAAATGGCTCTGGTGACTTAAGACTCATTTTCACAGAATGGGTCACATATATCATCAGCATACATCCGCGTTACTTTTGCTTACCGATGAGGGCATAAAATTCATATAGATCGAAAATAACAAAAGACCCAATACAGTGCCTTGGAGACACCATTGACAACATTCTGAGATGTAGAGAAAGTCTCGTTGATGGACACGTCCCGAAAGAAAACTTGCAAATCAGTTTAATGTACTGGTGCAGCAGCCCAGCGATTTTAGTTTGGCAAGAAGAGTCGAGTACTCTATGGTGTCAAATGCCTTAAGGAGATCGATAAATGCCACACCGGTCAGCAAGCCAGCATCAATGTTTTGACTCCAGTGTGTGACCATTTTCGTCAAATTGTCATTGTTGAGTACTGAGGCCTAAAACCGGACTGATTTGGATGTAACAGCTACTTGTCATTCATAAATTCAAAAAGTTGGTCAAAGACAGCACGTTCGAGGATTTTACTCAAAGCTGAGAGAATAGAGATAGGACAGTATTGCCTACCTCCAATGGGTCACATGCATTAAATAGCGGGGTAACTTTAGCCGTCTTCATGCCAATGGGAACTTAATCTGAAGTAAGAGATCTGTTAATCATTGAGGTTAGAGAATCAATCAAACCACCGTCTCGTACCTCTTTTTCCGCCAGAGAATAACTTGGAATTGTGCCGATAGAAGAGTATTCGAAAATATGACCACTTATAGAATATTCCTATATATTCCAAAATTCTAACTGACCATTCGAAGATGAAAAATCAATGAAATAAAAAAGGGAGAAATCAAGTAATCACATTCAATTGTATTTCATTTGAAGGAAAAGTATAATTGGGTCTAATCTTGGTCATGACCATTCAGCTGCTTTTTGGTTAGCTCACAACACTTAACAATAATATGCTGCTAGAATTGCTTAATAAGCCCAAAATTACTTTTTCTTCAAATTTTTTTTCAAGTTTTCGTTTTTACTTTTGGTAAGAGTGTGCATATTTTGTATCTAAGTTTGCAGGAATACAGAAATATTTGATTGAATCGATTGTCGAATATTCGAATTTTCAATTATTCGAATTGACTCCACCTGAAGAACAACGCATTTGACTTGGCAAAACAGTGGGTAATTCTCCCCTTTACCGACCCATTTCGACATGATAATCTTTGTACAAGATTTTCTTCAGATCAGCGCGTCCAACCTCATCATCGGCCAGAGCCTGACCGAGTAGCCTAACTTTGGACAGCTCGTCTCCCTCCTGTCGGTTGTGCCACCTGACCAGCATCTCAAAAATCTGTCTCTTGGTGTCTCCGCGATAATCCTCCTCAAAAACCGCGATCTCGGCAGGGCTGAAGTGCAGTTTTAGGCCCAAGGAAAACCTTTGCTTTGGTGTAACATTCCCAGCTAGCCAAAAGAGGTACGAGTTGTCCAGATCCTCTGCAGAGAAACAGTTTTTATAATAATACACATACAGTTATAAAGCATACAAATAAAATAATACAAATACCATACATAATGAGAACATACAAAATGACTATAGCCCAACCGGTCAATAATTGTTCGATTTCCCCAAATTAATCTTCTTCTGTACCGCCGTGGTCCCGCATTGAGTGCACATAAATCCAATCCCATTGAAAACAGCGTCAAATCAACAAAGTTCTGTCCCAAATGAAATTCAAGCCGACATGCTAGAGGATTTTGTGAAACAAAAATTATAAAAATTATTAAATTGTCTTGCCTTTCATTTTTCCATTTCTTTTCAATTTGAGGTGGGTTAGCCAAGTACATTTTTAATTATTCACACAAAATAAATTCACCCTGTGGAAAGTGAAAGCTCCCATTAACCTTGCACATTTTTCAAATGGCATCCCTCTTATTTCTGGGGCCCTTGCGACCATTTATCAACCGTATTTTTATCAAGGCGGAAGTATCTCACACCAGGGAGTTGATCCTCAGCTACATTTACACACTCACACAATTTTTTTCGATCAAACAATCTCTGTTTCAAACGGTCAGAGCGCTTTTCACTCTAAGCTTACCAGAAAGCACCACTTTAATAAGTGTAATTCACCCTTGTTGAAGATCCAAGTAACAAATCACTTACCCTTGGGTTGTTGAGAGTTAGTACCCGGACCTCCGCCACCGCTCATGATGCCTCCCTCTAGTTGCTGTTATGAATCGACGAAACACATCATCAGAATCAGTGTACATGTACAGTACATTGTATAGTGTGCGCGCTTCCAGGCAAAAGCAGTTGGGTTTTCCTGTCTCCAACCAAGACCTCAATCTATAAAGTCAGTCCTGTACATCGTTTACTTGTTCATTTATCATATGTTGGTCCTGTATTCTGGAATCGGCTAAGATTATTCGTATTTTACTCACCCTATTCTTGCCTCAGTGTACCACGCGATGGGATGGCACGGACGGGCTGTTGAGTGCATGTCGCTGTGTCACGACATCGGTGACCTTTGTTCATAGAAACATCACAGGCAACATAAAGAAAAACACCCAGCCGGTAATTCCCAAATTTCTATAAAAAGATTCATTGACAGTAGTGAGGAATGCAAACTGAAAAGTACTGTAGGCTGTACCATTTTGTGACACAGCCACGTTGAAGATAGAACGGTGTAACTCTGAAACAATAGGGGTGAAGTGTTGTGGGGTCGGGTGGAGTGGTGTGGTATTTCCGTTGGTCGTGAAAAGCAAGACAGTCTGGTTCATGCAATATATGACGGGAAGTGTGATTGTTAGGTCTCCTGGCTTTCAGTTTCCCTCCAGAATCACGAAAAAAAAACCGCTACGTCGCCAGAATCAAAGGAAGCTGCTTTGTGCCACATATTTATTGTACTTTTTTTTACAGGAAGGTGAGTTTGATCTGCACTGGAATCTGATTTGGTGCCCTATTTAACACAATTCAATTCATGTCCAACACGTCACGTAACAGGAATTTTCCAAAAGAGGGGGGGGGGATATAAACTAAAAATTTTACGGATCCGGCCCTGCGTCACAGGACAGAACGCCGCAGCAGATCCGTCGTACAGTGCTAACTTAATTGTCGCGTGTTGATGAGATGAAAAGATGTGTGTCAAAAATTGGGCACCATACCAGTGACCTTGGTTCGCTGGCAACAAGAGAAAACTATCTAGATTGTAATTCCCTCATTCTATAAGAAGAGTTATGGACAATTCACAGGAATTTAGACTTTAAAAACAGTACAGTGTGTGTATTTTTGACGCTGATCCGTGGAACAGGATTGGTAACTATATCAAATACTACACGGTTGTACTAGAAATGTGAAAACGATTATTTCGTTTTAGTGGTAAGTATGTGTGATGCATCGATGAGGCTCAATATTTATGTAACCCGCGGTTCAGCTCCAAATTGCAGAAACCAATGTTTTAATCGCCTCCTTTTGGACTCTAAGGTGAATGTCTCCACTCAAGATTCAAGTACCCAGCCATTCACAGTTTTATTACTTGAAATCGTAATCAAATAGCTACCAATGTCAGCATATAGAGAAATTTCAATACTTCTGAAGATGCCAGTGATTAAATAATAACGAAAGGCCAAGTCTCACGAAACCGTAGGGACAGTCGACATCAATAGCAGGTCTTACTGGGTGACGCGAGGGTCTACAGTATACTTGCGGCAGTCTTTGAAGGGGCGAGGTTGTCAACTTTCACTGGTGGCGAGATCTCAAGAAGTCAGTCTCTGGTGAAGACCTGCAGGCTGGACGTTCGTTCCTGGTCCTCCGTCTCAGTCCTGGTCCCCCTCGACGGTCCTTGGCCTCCCTTGATGGTCCCGCTCTCCCTTGACAGTCCCGGTCTCTTTTTCTTGACACTGCAGACTTTGTGTTTGGGTGGGATGCTCAGTTCTTGTCAACCACCTGCAATTCTCTAGTGTCATGCCTGCGTGGCAGCTCAGGGTGAGAAACTCACTCAGAGAGCTCTAAAACAGACAGTTCTGTGCAAACTAACATACACTGTCTCGGATACATGAAAACATCAGCCGCACAAAATCACGACACCGTGACAACCTTGACAAGTACAGAACTTTTAAGTTATGAGTTGGACCCCTTTGGCAGGAGTAAAGCCTATTCAATCTTAATCCAAGAAATGTACGACTCAAAGGTAACGCCCTGCTGGGCTCGAACCGACTTATTTGCCCAAAGACTTGACTTGAGTGAGTTAATATACGTTATAGTGACTCGAGTCGACTCAAGGAGTCACTCGTTACCACTCTGATGTGAGGCAAAATAACAGAGTTGTAATGGCTCGAGCCAATGACTCGACTCGAGTCCGACTCGAGTCACAATTAATTTTTGGCGACTGGACTTGACTCAGGTCCCGAAGGGTAAATGACTCGACTCGTTTCACTGCGAGCAAATTTCTCGACTCGACTCCCTCATCTGAAAACCTGACTCGAGTGAAAATTCTAAAAAAGATTTGAGTCCCCAAAACAAAACAAACTTCTTTGCGAAAAAAAAGATATTTGCAACGACCTACAGTGCTGGTTTATGATGTTCATATGTGTTAAACCCAGATGTAAATTTCTCTCTTGTTTTTACTCATTGTATTGTGTTAAAATATTGGTGACTCGAATTGACTCGAGCTAAATACTGGAATCGAATCAACTCGAGTCACTTGACTCGAATTGACTCGAGTCACCAAATTTATTGACTCAGTACAACTCTGAAAAATACTAGTGAAAATGAAAACCAAACAAAGGAAGACAAAAACCTTTTATTTTGAGTTTCTGCCAACTCTGGGAGTAGTTTAGTAGTGTCCGTGTGCAGCCATTGTTCGGGTTCATTTGAAGCTAATGTCGAAAGAAAACTTCAGGGTGTTACAACTGAGTTCGGATGTCCCATTTTCAAGACAATGGTGTTCAGTCATGCATGCCAGGAGGGATACCATCAAGGTATCATTAGAAAGAATACTGCTTCGACTTTTCGGAGATCCTTATGCATTATAATAATATATTATGATTTGGGCATATTAACCCCTTTCCTTTGGGTTTGGTTTTTCCGGGACACCCTGTAGAACTGTGTAGCAACTTATTGCGAATTTATAGGATGGCAAGTCTCTTCGTTGGAATTCTGTCTTGTACTTGGAATAAATCTGAGTTATTTTTGTTTGCGCATGTGCGAAACAGTTTCCCCGAACTCTTCGAATACGACAATTTTGCGGAGTTGAATGCACTATTAACATATTTAGCAGCCTATTACAATGTGTAATAGAACGTTCACAAGATGAAAAGGAATGCCTTCTTGTGAAACTGAAATTCAGATGAAGGACATTAATTTTGCTGAAATTTCACACGAAAAAGAACTACTGATCTTTTAAACCGACTGGTGATTTAGAGAAATACAGGCGATTCACAATAGCGGGCCTCCAAGATCTATCAACCCTTTGCAAACGCATTGTGATTGGTCAATGCGTTGCAACCTCCTGGAGCCGCTCTGTTGTGAAACGCCCGTATTGGGCTGCTGGAAACATACAGTTTCAGAGAGCACTTACGCGTTGTCCACGCTGCAAGCAACAAATAAAAAAACTCACAAATTGTGTTTTGCATAAAACACAATTTCGCAATTGGCTGCAGCTTCCTTCACCATCTTGCAACGTCTCTCCCATGTCAGCCCCATGCACGTGCCATTTGTGAAGTCGGTCGTAGCACCCTCCCAGAGAAAAATTGTTATTTCATTCCCAAAAAGTTGTGAAAAGATCAAAGAAGCAGAACTTCGAATTGTGTTGGTGTTAAGCAATTATTATTATTTTGTATATTTAAGGTCACTGGAAAAAAAAACCAAGAAAAGTTTTTAAAGTGTATATTTTTAATAAGTACAATGGTCGAAGTCATTATCAATCACCATTCCCAGTATTAATCCGCACTGAACGATTCTTTCGGATGGCTTTATGGTGGTTTTTACAAACACAGGTTTTAAACCATCTTTGTGAACATTTCTAAAACTGGCAATTTGGCAAACCCGGTATAAGACAGGCAAATATTTCTACTTTGGATAGACGATTCAGGGGAGGAATGTTAATATACGTGACATTCTTTGTCACAATAATTCTGCTTTTAACAAGAATGAAAGTAAACATTTGATCATATATATCTGAGTGCATAAACATGTATATAAAATTCATCTTGTTTTTCTGTGGTCGAACAAATCTACGGCAAAATGTCCTTCCAATTTGTAGCATACAGAGTCAAAAATACTTAATAATACAATAATAGTGCACGGCTTCCGTGCAGTATTCAAAACCATCGTTGCATTGGACAGAAATGGGCATTCCAACTATATACCTCAGCAACAGTGTATCGGGAGGGGGCTAAAATATATTGTAAGTTTCTTTTTTCCTTTCATAATTGAAACCACAAGCTTTTTTCTCGAAATGGCACTTATCACCTTTCTTTTGGGGAGCACTTTTTTACGAATGAAAAAAAAAACCAACCCCTACAGCCTTTTTTTAAATGCCATGACCAAAATCACTGAGCAGTATTTTGTTCAAGTCAGTGCGTCCAACTTGAACTAGGACCTTGCCTAGCTGCTCCACTTTGGCCGAGTCGCCCCCCTCCATCCCGTTACGCCAGTCGACCAGCATATGATATATCTGCAGCTTCACGTCTCTTTGATAATCGGCCTCATAGCGACCCAGATCGGCATTGTTGAAGCCCAGTAGCAAGCCCAAGGGAACCCTCTCCTTTGGAGTAATTTGCCCGGCCAGCCACATCAAGTACACATCGTCAAACCCCCCTGGAAAGAAGAGGTTGGTATTTATTTGACACATCGTACTAAATACACAGTGAGGGTAACAAACAGTAAGTTTTATCTTCAAAAACTTGCGAGTCAACCTCGCAGGGCAGTCGGCGATTGACCTTCTTCTAACTATAATAATCATCGGTATGACAGTCAGTCGGCAATAAAGCCAATCTTCATCAGTTGGAACAAAGTCGCAAGAGAAGAGAACGTTCACCTTCTGCAACGTGTTTCCAACGGGGATCAATCGCAAATAACTGATATGGCGAAGTTATGTGTGGTGAGCTGTGCATCGAATTTCCCTCAGCCAATCATGTTGCCGCCAGTGTTAAAAAATCCCACAAAATGAATTCGTTTAAATGATTTAGTATCTCTCTTAAAGGAAAGAACCGACGTCGGCATTGGGGGGGGGCATAACGTGTGTGCAATTGTTTACTGCGTGTTGGGTATGTGCAACTTACGCGTACGGACCACGACACCTTAAGGCGCCTTTCCACATTATGTACGATTTTCTGGTACGTTTCGTACACGATGCGTTCATCCGTTTCACTATCACGGACGCAAAAGTTGACTACATGAACATATCACAGTGTGCGTTGCGTTCGGCCATCAAAATCTCCCCGGTGGCGAATTTGACGGATACGCAACACTCGTTGCAAGTGTTGGCGCGCATCGGCAAAGGCGCCATTAAAGGTCGCCTTAATGCATCAGCACTCTGCCGTGCGCGTTTTCTTGACAAGAAGGCTAAAAGTAAAGACCGTCCCTGCAAGCAAAGGCGCCCTCGCATCAACCTTGACTCCATGGGCTGTGTGCGCCTTCCATCACTAGATCGCGCAAGGCATGGTGGGAACCAACACGGCACGGCAAGATCGTATCCATGGGAACGAAGCCCCAAGCAGGGCTTGGTCAATATTGTCAATTATGAAATAATATGAAAAGGAACTGGTTGGGCAAATATGAGGTATGGTATGGATAAAAATCGTATCCTGTGCTCGCACTTGTTTTGTATAACCACGCGTGAAAATTATCGTACGTACCCATCGTTGGTTGCTCAGGATCAGCGTTAATAAAGGCACTCCTTACGTGTTATACTCCAGCTGCACTGAACTGCCTGTAAAAATGGGCAAACATTTTGTGTTCTTAGAGTCAGGGTAGCACAAACGTCACTGACGTACTCAGGGGGTTGAGAGGGGTTCACCCCACCCCTTCCAAAACAGAAGAAAAAGGAGGAGGACGAAGAAACAGAAAAACAAACTGCAATGCGATGTTGGCGTAGGTTCCAAGAACTTGCCCTCTGTTTGATTTACGACCCCGCCACCGCGAGGGCGTTGTCACAACTAACCCGTCATCTGCCTCCGTCAGTAAAGTCGTCCTGGCATTTTTCGTAGCAGCCAAATTCAAGTTGCCACGCAGCGGACGCGCCTTCTTTGCCCAAATGCAGCACGCACCATGCGCTCTCATAAATTTTGTTCAGAGTGCAGCAAGTCTCATCCCATGACCACCGCAGTTTACGAAGTGACGCAACGCGAATGGTTCTGTCCATGTAATTCAGTCGAAAGTGTATAGATGACTATGCAAATGCTCAGAGATGCAGAATAGAAAATGGCCAGCAGGATAATTTGAAGAAGCTGCCGAATTCGATGCAAGAAAGTTTGTCATTTTATTATCAATTAAGTATAATTTACCGCATGATCTTTTGGTGTCTAGGAAGTCCTGTTGACTGCTTGATGTCGTCCCAACAGGCTTCCTCACTGCAGTAGGCCTACTCTAAAGATTTTGATTTTTACGCTGTTTACAGAGATACTGAGACCCGCTTTCCTCTGAGTTCTTCTGCCTTTCCGGTCAAACCTGACCAAAAGTTGACTCCGAGGGATCACCCCCTATTACTTTGACGCCCGATGGTTTAATCGACGTCATTAGCGCATATTTATGAATCGTTTAGAGGACTGAATTGTTTCAGTGAGTCGGTTGGCATAGGCCCCCTAGTGGTTCTTTCCTCGCCTTTCGCCTCTACTGTCCCCGGGGTTCGATTCCACAAGTGGATTGGATTTACCTGATTTTGTGGGTTTTATCCAGAATATTCCTCTAGGGTTTTCGTCCCAGCTCTAAAACTGTCAGTGTTGCCACCGTATGTTTCTTCAAGCTTGCGAGCGACAGTGCCTTGGGCGCCTTTGAGGAATCCTTGGTGTAAAGATAATATTATTGGGAAGGATACCAGCGCGGTCACGGAATCAAACTGCCAGAAGCATCAAATGAGAAACTCAATCCTGGGCATATTTTGGTTTTTAAGGTGACAGAATCTAAGAGACAAGGAAAACTTCGTCAATACACCACCCAACACATGTCGGCTCGCAAAATGTCTTCCAAAACATTTACTTCCTGTGCATGTGAATATCCGTGTGGTTGGTACTTATTTTGTATCATACTAGCCTTTGAACTTTGCGCGCACCTATAACCTGGCACGCACTGTCTGGCCTGACAGCGGTATTGATGTGTCAACGTACACGGCCCGGGTACAGCGCCTACCTTTAACAAACAACTAGTCAGGAACCTGTTCCTGCTTCCGCGAATAGGGAAGAACATTATGTTGTTGTTTTCTTAAACAGTGGACCTAGTAGAAAACATCCACACAGGAACGGGAAACTCGAAAGCAAGCGGAAACCAACCAAGATTTAGGTCCAAGACAGGAAAGTGCACAGAGTGTAGGCCTATACACAGTGTAGTATCGCTTACGTACAAAACACCAAAAGCATTGGAACCATATTGCAACCTTCTGGAAGTCTTTCAAAGCATGGAACCGTAGGGAAAAGATAACACTTACTTCTTACTCGCTTGCCCACAGAACTTCGTTCTAGATCTAACGGTAAAACTTGACAATTAATCGGTCACTGATCTCAATGGTTTCAGCAGACAACGGCGGGCCTGTTTGACGGTTTCACTGAGTCGAACCTGGAGTCTCCTGCAAGCTTGCGGTGCAACAAACAAGCCCTGTACGTGAGGAATTTCCAGTCGAGGGACTAGAGAGCGATGACTCATGTACAAAGCGATGCTCTGTGGACGCATCTTGTTTGTGCACAAACCTATGTACAGCTTGAAATTTTTACGACTTTTAATTTAATTTGTGAGAAAGAAAGAATCGTGACAAATACTGCTAATGATCCACTCATGGAGGAACCGTTGCCAAAGAATGATTATTCAGATAATAACTACGGAAGATCTTCTTCCTTTTGTTTCCCCGTATGCATGATGCAGCATTTCTCTTTTTTGTGGCCATTCATGGAGCTTATCAATATCTTCCTGATATATGATGCAATCAGATCGGTTGTAAAACGGTTGTTGTCACCTTCAAATCTCCTTAAGTTTTGAAACGGTGGCCCCACCCCGAAAGAACTCACATTCCTGTGTGTTTTGCAGTGCACGCAAATGACATACCGCCACCTTGTGGCGAACAAGTTCAAGTAATATCCCTTAAACCCTGACGCTGATAGGTACATTATAGAAGTTAGTAGGGAGGGGTACCTGTCTAACGTTCTCTTGACTCCGTGGCAGAATTCACCATGGCAGGTGGCAAGAAATTAACGAAGGAAGAGGAGCTTTTGCTCCAAGATTTCAGCCGAAATGTCACCACAAAATCCTCAGCCTTGTTCTACGGAAATGCTTTCATCGTTTCTGCTCTTCCAATATGTAAGATTTTTCGTGTTTACCAAAGCATTCCCTTTTTCATCATGCTCATCGACTGTAGGCCCCTTAGACATGTTAGACCCGTGAACAGGGCCCATGGCCGCCCAACGAATACTGTGCCCTGTCCCGATTAATAGAGATTTCTTTCGAAAACTTTATCCGGTACATCCGGGGGCATAACTAAACATCCGCTTAATTTTATGATCTGAAATTGCACCGGTATGTTCACTACTTACGCTGTACAAAATCCGCTAGGTTGGTAATTGTATAAAACTCGCCTTTTCCTCTTGTGGAGGAAAAACTGTTGGCTTTTTTGCCGTTTTCCCACTCCGTACGAATTTTCGCCTGACTTGAACTGTACATTACACAGACTCCTTTGTATGGTACCCTGTGTGAGAGCCTGTCTAATTACACCCAGACTTCAGCACCTACGTATCTCGTTCAGATCTGCGAGAGTACCTGTCGATCTAAGTACTCGTAGAAAATTTGTTTTGTGTGGCAGCTGATACGCAACACTGTTGGCTGGTTCCCTGTCCAGTCACACACTGTTTGTGGTGAATCATTTGTAGGTGGCTCGCTCTCTGACACGAAAATGCCGAAACAGCCGTCACTTTTGTGCAAGCGGGGCAAACTTCATCCAGAGTGGGAAAACGGCAAAAAAGGCAAACATTTTTTCCTCCAATCGAGGAAAAGGCAAGTTTTCTACAATTAGCAACCTAGCAGATTTTTTACAGCATAAGTAGTGAACATACCGGTGCAATTTCAGCTCATAAAATTATCCGGATGTTTAGTTATGCCCCCGGATGTCCCGGATAAAGTTTTCAAAAGAAATTCCCTGTTAATCGGGACAGGGCCCAGTATACGACGGAGGAGTATTCGTTGGGCCCTGTTTATGGGTCTATAGGGCCCTATGATTCATCGGCAGCTACAGCCTATCATGCCTATGCTCAGGCAGTGACGAATCGCCTCTCCAATAGCTCGGGGCAATCAAATTTTCATTCGGGCAATTAAAATTCTAACTAGGTGTGCCCATTCGGGCAAGTCCAGAAAAGCTGATATCTTTTCTGTCTCTACAAAATATCTTTCAATAACTTTTTCTCTTTTTGAAATGCTTGTTTTTTTGTATGTTTTTGTAGTTACATTTACCATTTTTGGAAAGAAACTTCCATTATTTTCACGAGTTCTCATTCACGTTTCACTGTCACAGTGGTGAAAACACGTGCCCACCGCGCCGCACCCATGCAAAGAAATGTAGCAACCAGAACCAGTCTACACATGTATTGTACGTTCTGGTCGATCAGCCATACATGCTTGCAACCCTAAAGCCACAGGTCAAAAAAAATTGATGTTGCAAGAGGTTTTCTGCAAGTTCTTTCACAGAACTTGGTCTCTTATTTATATGTGTATTTTCTATGTTCATGCGTTTAATTTGAGTTTGTTTTGCTCGTACTTAAAGCGAGTATCTTTCAACAAATTTCCTGCCGCGGCACAAGGTTTTTTGCCCACTGGTCTGGATACCTCACGCACGCTTCCCATGCGATACATTGTTGGCCAGTTTGCCGTCGTGATTGCCTGAGTCACACTGTGTGAATTGCCCATTATTCTTGTGAATTGTCGCATATAAAAATTTTTACATAGATTAAAACAGGTGTTCATCACTTTTTGAGATAATTTTGGAAGCTGTCTTCCCTGCTCATGCCATTCAATTCGTACAAAACAAATTGGCCCCCCCCCAAGAAAATTTCCAACCTTCTGACCCTATTTTTAAGAGGCATGTAATTGGAAGCACAACTATTTTGGGGGCCTAATAAAAGACTGCATGCATGCAGTAGGCCTAAATTAAATAACCGTAATAATCATGGATTCCGAGAAATCTTGGGCAAGTGTTGATCTAATTCGGGCAAGCAAATTTATGGAATGGCCTGCCCGATCGGGCAAGCTAAAAAAAAAATCGTCGCAGCCTGCCTATGCTGGCCTACATCATGTACATCGTACATGGGGATTGTGATGTGAATTTGGGAACTCCGTTCCTATAAACAGAATAGAGACCTGCATTTTAACTTTTAAATTCCCCTAGATAGATGACTGTGACATCATGCTTAATAACTGTAGGGTTGATGTTGTGAAAAAAGGGCAGAGTTTGAACTTTGAGGGAAATTATGAGGGGAAACTGGGTGTTTAAACACATGATCATGACACATGGTGGAGTCAAATTTGTATGGCTGGTTTATCAGTAAGAAAGTCACATTTTCTCACAATTTTCTATTTGAAATGGGAACAAGTCAACTCGTACCTTTGGACAACTCATACCATGATCAATTTGTACCATCAACTCAAAATAAGTGTACCAACTCGTACCTTTGCCGAGTCACAGCTAACTCGTACCTCTTGTATGTAAAGACAACTTGTACAATGTACCTTTGCATACGAGACAATTTGTACCTTCACAGAAGTCAGAGCTTGCTCATAGATTATTATTATTGTAATTAACTAGTCACGTGTTTGTCAACTAATTTGCCGTTTTGGCTACACTGCCTTCCCTACACGCCGGTGGGGTGACATTAATGTAACACTTGTCAACGTCGTGCATGCACATGCGAAGTCAGGCAAGTGGCCCTGGTCAACGTGGCCAGCCGTCGTAATTGCTGCCATGCAAAGCCCTTGGATAGTGAATGTGATATTTGGGAATCTATTTATAGTGGTTAATATTGTATTGTATTGTTGGCATTTCATAGATGCTTCTTGTTCATAAATAAGACCCACAGTGTGGCCTGACAGTGACGTTATGATTTATTGTGGGGTGGTTTTTTTGGGGTGGGGGAGGGAGGGAGGGCTTGGTATCATATTTGTTACTTGGTCTTTCAGTGCAATGCTACCAAACTGGAGTACCATTGGAAATGAGTGGATCAGGTTTTAATGTGGTTAACACTACGTGCGCGTCTCGCTATTGAACAATGTGTCAGTAAGTTTCCAGAAATGGGATCATAACCCTAACCCCAACCTTTCAAAAGCCTTTGGTAGATTTCTGCTCAGAATAGCGTCAGAGTTTCTGAAGTCAACCGCCATTCGCTAGCTCTGGGGGGTTGCTCAGAATATACACGCTCACATATAGGGGATGCCGTTTAAGTGCTGCTGTGGGCTCCGTTGGACAACGGATGACCCTCGGGTGTAGTCTGAATGAGGTGAAAAGGAAACAGTGACATTGACTGTCGTTTCTTTGACAGGGGTGTTTTGGCGCATGCACCAGATGGATCTCGTCCAGTCCGGAATCCTGTTTGGCATCATGACCATCGTCAGTACATGGCTGGTCGCCTTTGCCTACAAAAACGTAAAGTTTGTTCTCAAGCACAAGTAAGTTGATCCCAGCTGAGTGACTCGTGAGGATATTCTCCAAGATTGTAGAACTCTTGGTTTTGACTGAGTTGCCATGGTCATCAGATCTGACAAAGCGGTAGTTTGCCTGTGGTATAGAGTACCGAAGTGTGATGTCATTTAGAACCAGTAAATGCCTTACAAACAAAGGGTTGGAATGGTTGGTTCACGCGCTGGTTCTCGCGTTAATGCCTTTTACACACAAGACTGGGCGTGTGACGTAGTAACTTCGGTACTCTGTAGAGATTATCGGTTGCTGCGTCCTTAGAGGGCGAGTCCTTTGTATCACTGTGATACATGTAGGCTCGAATAAATCTTTTGTGCATTCATTGTAACTAAGACTTACTTCATTCCTGCCAAAAAAATAGGCTTTTGTCATGTTTGTGATACATACAAAAATGCATCTGCAACTCGAAATACCCATCAGCTGCATCTGTTTTTATTTATGCTTATCCAAAAAGTGGCTGCCAAAACCTTCAGTAGGTTTTAAAAGGATGCAAAATGAGGTTTCCGAGTCGTCACTGCAAGGCGCGCTTTGTCTTTTCACACTGGGACCACTATGTGCACGCTGCAGAATAAATCCTGGCTTTCAAGCTAGCCGGGTTGCTGCCATGGACCCAATTATAGCCTGCCCACAGGCCGTCCAATCACTGCATACAAAGGAGGAAAATAACACAAAAGCATTGCCTCAAAGAGTTGATTTCAATTAGGTACACATTACGTGTACGTATGTGTGGGCATGTCACAACGTCGTGTCGCGGGAACGTCTGTTTGTTCGAAATTCGGCTAACTCTAATTTTTTTGGGTCCATTTCCCTGAGGTCCGAGTTACCGAGATTTTACTGTATGAAGAACGTCACTGCGTCCCTCAAAAAAGGAAACCAGCAGTGGCAAACTACATGTATGACCAAGTTTTGCACATCGTGACCTTAATTATCACACCCTAGGGGTGAGAGACTTTCCTGTGGTACCTTGGAAGGCTTGGATGCATGTCTCTGGTTATGTATGACTGACTTTCACAGTGTTGGATAGGGCTCAGAAAAAAATTGTGAGACACTTGTGAAATTTGTACAGTTTACACTCTATGCAGCAGCCATCCATGCCACCCAAATACAGATTGTTTCTGTGTTTTATGAATATTGAGATTTTTAAAAACAACTTTGTAAGGGTGGGTGACTATGCTCTCTCTATTGAAACTGACTTGCGCATTCCTGATTTGACAATTTGATCCTGTATTTTTTTCCCTTAGAGTAGATGTTCAGTAGGTTCTCCTTGCCTCATGGTTCAGTTTCTTTTGTTCAGGATTGCCCAGAAACGTGAGGATGCCGTGTCCAAGGAGGTGATGAGACAGCTGACTGATGCCGACAATAAGAAGATCTCTCGCAAGGAGAAAGACGAGAGGCGAGTTAGCCCAGCTCTTCAAATCCTCCTCCATTCTATAGAACTTTAACGTGATGCTGCAAATTTTGTCTTGCTCTATGTAGACCAGATGACAAAAGTAATACAACTTAAAAGATATTGATTAACCCTAACTGCCCAAGGACTGTTGGTGGTATCCCACCCTAATCACACAAACTCCAACATTTTGAAATCAAACTTCTACCTTCCAGTAACCAATCACAGACTCCAACTGTACTCTTGGTGCAACAGTACCTAATCAAACTCCACCAGCACTCTTGCTGCAAAGGTACCTAATCAAACAAACTCCACCAGCACTCTTGCTGCAAAGGTACCTAATCAAACAAACTCCACCAGCACTCTTGCTGCAAAAGTACCTAATCAAACAAACTCCACCAGCACTCTTGCTGCAAAGGTACCTAATCAAACAAACTCCACCAGCACTCTTGCTGCAAAGGTACCTAATCAAACAAATTTACACACCATCATTCTGCATATCCATCCCCAACTGCTGGGATCACTGTGGTGAGCTAATGGCATTTGTCCTTGCTATGGTAATTATTACATAATACTTATTACATACCATTTCAATGGGAAGCTATGTATCATTACATTATCTTTACAAATACAGTACCGAGATAATTGTAGATACAGTGTAATCTGCCCTCATTTAAAATTCCTGATGGTAAAAAAGTGAGAGGGCCGCAGTACCCATTATGTCAAAATTCAACAGGGTAAGTGCAGGCCCACGGTGCCTATTTAGTCAAAATCCCACACCATATAGCAAGTTCCCAGTGCCCTATTCCACAAATTCAAACACCTTACTGGTGTTGAAGTTTAACTGGTTAGGGATTGTCAGGGTTAAAGGGAACAGACTATTTTTCGTCTAGTCTCAGCGCCCCCTCGAACAGAGATATTGACAAATGGGAAGAGCCACTAACATCGGGCTGGGTAGCTCAGTTGGTAGAGCACTGGTACGGTAATCCAGAGGCCGCAGGTTCAAGTCCTACTCCAGTCAATTTCTTTGTTCACCTTTATCATGTTTATAGTCTCAGTTTGGTTACATTGGTTTCGATGCCAGAAAAACAAGGTGGCCACCCCGTGGATGCAGGTCCCATTGCTTTTGTGTGTTTGCTTCCAATTTTTGCAGGAGTGTCTTGCTGTCAGAAATGAGGTTCTGATTGCAACTAAGCAGGGAAACTCGCACCCCGTTGCCCGGATGCGATCTCTGTGCATCACAGGGTTCTGCACAGTACGAAAGCACTGTGACCTTCGGTTCAGGATGAAGAGAAGTTTTCACAGCAAAGTGTCTTCCTTTAGGACTTGCTGCACCCCAATATTCAAACTTCCATTGAGGCAGCTGAGCACATTGCCTGAGATCGTCGGAACATGCACAGGGAGACAGGTTATACCGGTCGAATGACTCTTTGTACACGTCTTCCCCTTCTGCATTTTCTTATTCAGGATTCTGTGGAAGAAGAACGAGGTCGCCGACTATGAGGCCACGACCTTTGCAATTTTCTACAACAATGCCCTCTATCTACTCCTGGTCCTCTTCTTGTCGTTCTTCATCCTGAAGTCATTGGACCCATCTGTGTATCCTTTAAACGGGAAAGGTGACGGCAGTAGTGAATAGTGTTTGCATTTTTATGTTTGACCTCTAGCTCTCGGAGAAAAAAACGGAGGTTTTGCTTCTTCATTTTTGCTTTTTCATTCGAAACACCTTGGAGGACGTCTTGCTGACCATCCAACATCTATCAAGATCGGGGACCACGTGATTGCCCCTGCGCCTTCTGCTCATACTATTGGGGCATGGTTCGACGAGCACCTGTCGTTCACACAGGATGTCCGACTTGTGTGCAAATCCTGTTTCTTTCATCTTCGAAACATTGGTTAAATCAGAAAGTTCCTTACAACTGATGCCACTGCTACCCTTGTATATGCTTTTGTCACATCAAGGTTGGATGGTCTAAATGTGCTTCTCCCTGGCCTCCCTCAGACAATGACATCGCCTCTGCAGAGAGTACAGAACTATGCTGCGAGGCTGGTCAGTGGGAGTCGTCGTTTTGATCATATCACACCCATCCTTCGTGACCGTCATTGGCTACCGGTGCAGAAGAGGATAGAATTTAAAATACTAATTCTGACATTTAAGTGTGTCCAAGGCACTGCACCTGTTTACCTCAGAGACTTGTTGAAACTGTACTCCCCATTTCGTACCTTGCATTCTTCGGACAGACTGCTGCTGGAACAACCGCGTGGTAGGACAGCTTCCCATGGTGACAGGGCCTTTGCCTGTGCCGCTCCACGTTTATGGAACAAATTGCCATTAGAGATTCGGGCAAGCGACTCCGTCACTATTTTCAAGGGAAGACTGAAAACCTTCCTTTTCAGTAGCAGTTTGTCCCTCTCATGGATCTATTCCACTATAATCACTCACGGTGTCTCTGGTCACTTTTGTGGATATAGGCACCTTAGACATTTTGATGATTGATTGATTGATTGATTGATTGATTGATTGATTGATTGATCGATCGATCGATCGATCGATCGATCGACCGATCGACCTCATCTCTCTTTGTGTCTTTCCTTAACTTTTTGCCCCACAGCAACTACATTGTGTCCATTGGCGCTGCTGGAGGTCTGCTGGCTCTTTTCTCAACTGGGACGCAGTGACCTTTGACCTACACAGTGGTCACAGAGACCAAATCCCAATTAACTTAGGCTTAGATGTCAGTTTTCAAGGGAGCTAGGGAATTGTTTCTCAACTTAAATCACATGTAGTTTATTCCATTAACAGTACAAGCCCTCTAAAGTGCCACCTCATGATTCCGTTTCCAGTGCCGTTTGGAGTAAAATTGCAGTTGTACACATCTGTGAAGAGAAGTGTTGAACCTGACATGTTTGAAGATGGGCCCAGTTGTAAAGCAGTCATTCTTGTCAAATATCTTGCTCAAGAACAAACTTAAGGTGGACCCCTCACCATCTTGGCAAATTGTGCCTAAAACTCCACATGTTAGGAAGTAGTAATTTTGTCATGGAGTAACTTTTCGTTTGTGGTTATGGGTAACTCATTACATTCGAGGCACTCTGGAAAGTCATTTAATTTACGTTTATCAATGTGCATCCTAATCCGGGAAAGGTAACCTTTGTTAAAGCAGAAGAGGCATTTCTCAAAATTAAGTTTGAATAAAACAAGAGACAGACGTTTGAAAGACATTGTTCTGTTGATTTATGTCCGAGGCCAATGTCATGATCCTGTTTTCTATAATATACCATGAGAAGGTCTCTGTTTTATTGCAGGCAATATGCCAAAGCAACCGGGGAAATCTAAAAAAGTAAAGTACATTGTATCTCCTTGAAACTAATTTTGAAGGAGGGGTTGTTCTTAAAATCAGCCCAACCAATCTTAAATGAACACTGCAATGAAAATTTTTTTAAATTCTTTCCGTGCATTTTAAACTTTTCTTCAATGTGTGAAAGCTGTTTGAAATGTTCGGGGTGTGAAGTGAACTGTAAATACACTTTTTAAACATTCAAAATTGACCAATCTGTTCCAAGCAATTTAGGGCGCTGGCAGTGTGATGTAAATCCAGGCGACACCTCAGTTTGAATGTTTTAATATTCGATTTTTGAGAACCAAATTCGATTTTTAAGCATTGCTGAGAAAAGGTTTCTCGCCGGTTTATTGCCACGTACATATGCAAAAATAAATTGCCAACGGGAATGGAAATATTTGCTAGCAAAATGTTAAAAATCTGGCAATCTTTTTTTTGGACGAGTAAAAGATTCAGTGGGGTTCAGTGCCTCAGATTGAATTAAAATTTTGCTCATGAATATGCAAATTTTATTGGCACAATAAAAGTAGCAAAACAAAAATTGAAAGTAACGTTATTTAAAACACAAAGGTCTGATGTCAAGGATTTTAGTAAAATGTTTTGAATTCGTGATTTCTCTAATGTCAAATTTTACCTTCTGAGGGTCCGAGTCGTATGAAGGTTTACCTCCCGTGAAATCCGGTCTGTTTCCCGTCAAGCCACTCGCAAGTGTGACGTCACTTCAATTTAAACCACGCCCTCTGCACTTGCGCTGCACACTCCATGTCTGTGCTTACGTATTATGAAACATGCATTGATTATCGCCGTTTCAAGTTAAATGGAACCGGAAGTTAAACGCGCAACTTCTGCGATCGTCCAATGGGAGCCCGCAAATTGTGGCGCGTCCGTGTGTTTGTGTGTGTGCGTGACGAAGTCACGAACCGGATACCAGACTACCCTACCGCGTGCCAGTTACATGTGCATGTTGTCTTTGGTCCGCGCACACAGCCATGCACAGAATCGTCCATGACTCACTTTTTACGTCCAACTTTTATACTACACCAACCAGCTGAACCGAGTTGGTCATGTGGCTATACAGACGCACCACGAAGAAAGTGGCGGAGGTTCGAATAATTATCTCCACAGTAAGTTTGTAAATTTTCACTCCAGCTGTCGGGATACTGCGCGCACCTCACAGTCATATTCTTAAAATATGGACGATTCCATCAAAATTAATGCGGGGGTGGAAGAGTTTTTGTCTTCGTCCTTGTGGTAGTTGTTTGCCCATTATTACCAAGAGTGACACGCATACAAACATTTTAAGTGGCTCAAAATATAGCACTTGAACCTGAATACTGGTAGCAAAGAACGAAATGTCTAACTAATCTCCGGACATGTTGGTGTCCTGATCAGTTTCACGTGTAAAGTGGACATCAAAGCTGTGCATTATTTAAATTGCTTTGGAATGTGTTTTGGGTACTGGATCGGCGTTTTATGCAAAGCAAGTTACTTTTACAATAAAATTACAAGTTACCTTGAATAAGACAGAACAAAGGTATTAGAATAAGGACCCCAAATTGAGAATTAATTATCACAAAAATTGTAGAAAATGTATTCGGTGTCCCATCATTTTTGAAAATGATTTGGTCATGACTCGGTAGTTGGCATTTATTTGGTAAAGTTTTGGCAGCCAAATCATACAGATTTGGCTGCACTTTTTAAATGAGGAATCTCAGTTTTTAAAATTTGACTGAAAAACATCAGTAATTTCCCTGTCGGACAGTTTTGCGATTTTTTGGTCAAATGTTACGAGGCAGTACCCTGAATGTATGAAATAACCTTACGTAGCATTTTAAGACGCAACATGTTTGTGTACGCGGAAGGACATTTTCTGTAACATAGAGGTTTCAAACAGTCTTTGAGGAGCTGGGTAATTTGACCAGCCAAACCAAAATGCACGGGTTGTTCTTTCCTACTCACATACGAAGTAATCTCAGTTGGAAAAAATCCGTCGGGGGAGGGGGAGTTCTTCTGCCCCCTTCTAGTATTATATGTCGTGATGTTGTGAGCATTCATGTGGTAAGAGTTGCGTCCAAAACTAAGAGATTGTATTGCTAAGCAATAATTTTTCAGATAACTCCGATACATGACTTTTTTTCGAAAGATACAGTGCAAAAGATTCGTGGCAGTCAGAATCGAATGGTATCTATTGAGCTCCATTCACTTTTGGGAGTTGGCTATTTGCTTTTGTGAGGGTTGATTACTGTCACTTCTCTGGCAACCTGTGGTTTACCAGAGAGCCAGTAATTGCAAGATCTTTATGCTGGCAAAACATGTCTTCAACCTTGTCCCATGTAAGCAATCAATGTGGTCACATAAGAAGTACGCGTACTTTGCTGCGGCTGGCAGCAGCGCGTGCATCTGTTGAAGGTGCTGGCTACAGTTACCCCACTGCGCTCTATACCCAGCAAGAA
>NW_019091521.1:314594-338034 GCF_001949145.1 Acanthaster planci
ATTGTTACTTAACACATCCCCCAAGATGTCTGAAAGGAATTCCCCAGACTCCTGCGAGACAATGACCGACACAAAGCAGGGGGGGGTTCTCTCCGTCTCATACCTTGCTGCATATTCTGCGCTTTGCCAACTCGGTGCCTTTGTCCACTTAAACCTCGAGTCCGTGCCAAGTCCAAGTCAGTTTATGAATCCGCTGTAACAACAGATGAAATCAAATAATTAATCAAGACACTGATATAGTCAGACAAGGACAAGAGTATATTAAAGATCGAGCGTGATGCGCTTTATACCGAGAATGCCAACTATAGCCGGGTACGTAAGAGCCACATTTTTTTTTTAAAGTGGCTTAACTTCTCGTGCATGTTTTATCAGTGGTTTCGATTCGACTGGTTGTCCGAGTCAGTCAGTATTTCAAAAAGTCATTTTGGAATGGGTGTTTGGAGGTGAAGGATCGAGCTTTGCTTTCACATCAACGTAGAGATTTGTTATCAGTGCTGGGTATATTTCCCGCTATGGACTGCATTTTTTTCAACGGAATAGACAAAAATACAGAAGACTTAGAAAAGTTTGCAGAAATTACACCTAAGATCAATGAATTAGGACCAGAAAAGCTCTTCCTCTTTTGGCATGATGTAAAGAGCTGCTCAGTATACTGCATGCATTCTCGAATAACCCTTGGGCCGAAATGATATGGACTTTTTTTCGCATTTCCTTTACTTGCCAAAAAAAATCATTGATAAAAATAGGCCATTTTGATATTCTCAGTGCGTAATAGAACTCGGTAATTAAGTTCAAACAAATCTTCCTTTTCCAGTGTTGCATTGGAGATTAATAAGAATAAATTTGTTCTGGAAAAATTCAAATCCGTAACCTTTTCAGAAAAAGGAAAGTGGGAAAACCCGTCCAAGAACATAAACACTTTCTGTCTTTGACTATGATCGTGAATTTTAATAAGCTATAACGTTGGCCAATCAAAATCGGGATTTGAAGTTTATTCCTTCCACGTTGACCAATCACATTCATTTTTTTCTGCCTGTGATAACTTGTGTCCTTAAAAAGACACATTAGAGCGATTGTGTTCTCAGAAGCTTTTTACAAAAAGAGACATTTTTAAAAACTTGTTATCCCTGCCGAATATGCATTCGTTTGCTATACTTGATTGAGTGGACACTGTACTTAATATAAAATGTAAACGTCATTTGCAGTTGATATTAAATTGGTTCACTTCACCCATCTTAATGCATAAAATGCCCGACATGTATGTCATCAAATTCTACGGTGCATTGAAAATGTTGAAATGTATATTTGAAAGACCAAACTGTTTTTAATTTGGCAAACATTCAGGCACGAGACTTCTCTTCCTGAGTTTTGTAAACTTTGATAAAATGTTGGCCACATACATTGAGCTATTTTAATGTGTCATCTGCGCGCTTGCATCTGGTACAGTGCCTGCAAGTATGACCCGAAAAATTGACCTACCATAAATTAACAAAACAGGTTTAGCTAAACTCTGAACAATATAAAAGCAAATAGTAATGTCGGGAAAATTTCACGGTATAATATTTTTACAAGGTTTTTATTCAGTGCTGCTGCCTCTACCCTTGACCTAAGCGTATAATCAGACAACAGCTCTTATAATTGTTTGGCGAATGCTTCCCAATGTTCGTTTATCATACATAAATAATTAACATGCGACAGATAGCAGGATGTAGTGCTCACGGCTGATTATTATGGGATATCAAGCGGCTTCTAGTGCGCGCCTGCTCAGGTTCAAGTTGTACGGGGTCACGAGTTGGCCCGACTCACTCCAATCATGCCAATCCGCCGTGGAATCCGCCGTACAGCCGAGGGATATTGCGCAGGCCCAATGGTCCGTGTGCAGACTGGGAAAACGTGCAGTGTCTCACGCAGGAATGGCGCTATGCGCTGATCACCGAGTTTACAGTTTTCCCGGACAGCGATAGGGAGAGTTATTTTAAGGGTTGTAGTATGTTTTATCCTACATTATTACTTGTGCTATGTTGAAACGAACACTGCAAAAACCGGGCTTTAATGTTTAATTCCTAAGCCCGTAGCACATGAAGTAGGATAAAACACACTGCAACCCTGGTTGAAATAACCCTCCCGATCGTTGTAAAATTCTGGTGTTAAAAACAACGCTTTGGGGTGTTATCAGATGACCACACCAAAACGTACTCCTTCAAGTGTCACAATGCACTGGTTTAGTTAAAATCAACACCAACGGTTTTGAAATGACACCACTTCCTCTTCTATTGCTATTGGTTTGTGAACATGTTCAAATGTTCACGTTTAGAGTATTGATAATTGTTTACCACTGTTTAAAATTAGCACATTAAAAATGACCTTTTTAATATGTTTAAAAAAACGACAACCTAAATGATAGCTCAGCAAGACTGCATTAAAGGACACAGTTCTTAATATACGCGCTCTTTGTATGCGGCTTACTCAAGATTTCTAAGAAAGAAAGGGACAAATGTAAAATTTAGGTAAATTGTTTCTGAAAAAGTTTTAGTCTGCCAGTTACCACCTGCCGTAAATCCAAATAAACTGTTTCTTTTCTGACTCAGCATGAAAGCGTGCCTTACTAAATAAGTCGCCACACAATTGATAAACGTGTCTATACTTTTTTTCTTGAACTTGCCTCTTTACCTACTTTGTTGAATATGTGTAGTGGGTTGAGTTTGCTTACTCCATTTTTAAATCCTCTTTCCTCTGCCTGCTCTGTTTAGTGTGGTTAGTGAGTTTAGTGTGTTTACTCCTGTTCTCTATTGAACAGAAATTTGTCTGTTTACTACTTTGATTGCGCTGTGGCCCGTGTGTTAATTTAATTCCAGCTCACAAAATGAAGAGTTAAGCGAAGAAGAAAAATTCATCCGTCGTCCATCTTCAGCTGGGTCATTTCCAAATAAGATTTTCCATCGGGTCTAACGTTATAGCTTAAAAAAGTAGGTGTAGGCATACATTTAAGAGTATTAACGGAAAGCAACAAATTACAGATAACTTTGATGTGGCTTTCTGGCGCAAACCATTCCTGAAAAGTTGTACAGAAGATAAGATTCTGTCCATTTTAGGTACTTTCATTTTGGGAGTGAAAAGAAAAATCCAGCCCAGAACGCGATTTTCTACATCATTCCGATTTCACCTTCAGCTGGGTCAGTTCTAAATCAGATTTTCCATCGGGTCTAACGTTATAGCTTAAAAAAGTAGGTGTAGGCATACATTTAAGAATATTAACAGAAAGCAACAAATTACAGATAACTTTGATGTGGCTTTCTGGGGCAAACCATTCCTGAGGAGTTGTACAGAAAATAAGATTTTTAGGTACTTTCATTTTTGGAGTGAAAAGAAAAATCCAGCCCAGAATGCGATTTTCTACATCACGCTTTAGCTTTTTCAAAATCCATTAAGGCCGATAATAAAGGACTATTGATCTTTTTATTGGAAAACAAAACTGCGATTGGCCGCAATTCAACATACACAGGAGGCTTCAGGACGTTTGCAAATTTACAACCACTGGGAGAATTTTCAAAGTACAAGGCCTATATTTGAGGGGACGCAAAAAAGCAACTTGAACACAAAGAAGGCAACAGTAGGTGCGCATGTTTAAAAGATCGAGCAAAGTATACCTCCTGGTAGAAAATTAAACTGTAAATAGTTTAAAATATGAAAGACTGTCTGGCCTAAAAATCATTTTGAAACAAAAATTTTCGCCTCAAACAATCATAGATTAACATTTTGTCTTTCATCAGACTGGTAATAAATCAGTCGCCATAACAACTTGCAGCTCTTTTCTCCAGTTTTATTCCTTGTCCACTTTAAGACAGACAACTAAAACTCAAAGTCACGTAATACAACTGTCCTTAGAAGTGCTTAAGCAATGAATGAAGTTTTGACATTTCTTTTGATGACTGGGTGCCCCCCACTTGCAAGCCGAATTGCATGCTGCGAATCACCTTGAACGCCCGAAGTTCATTTGTTTGCTCAATAATATCGGATGGTGATTTATTATGCATAAAATCAAGGCAACAGAGAGCCACGTAGGGCCTAAGCAAAAACTATTATGGGATGCCAGCACCCAGCGATGACTATTATGGGATGTCGGAATGCTGTAATTAATGCGCGCATGCCCTGTTTGCTGTGATGACGTACGCCCAATTAGCGGCAACACAATGGCAGCTCCCAGCTTGCCACGCACGGTACTTGTACTAAGAATCTGGTTGGAAAGTAAATAGGCCTAGCTGCACAAAGATGACATTAATAAAAGAATAAAGTTTGAATAAAGGCTATTTAGAAGAATCAAAGCATCGCTAGACGCATGAACTAAACTTTTGCCTCACTTGAGCTGTGGATGGATTGGGATATTTTATGACGGAAATTCTATATAATAATTTTAATTGATGAAATAAAGTTTCGAAATTACTTAGCTCTCTGACGCTCTGATAAACAGTTATTATTTCTATATAGAGTTGGAAACTCGTAGTGCTTCACTTGAAGTACAATTTTTTTAAACAAATGATTCAGAGCACACAATTTTGTGTACATGACGAATTTTGGTTGAGAGGTTTCAACTTATTAAAACCTGTTAACCCCACCCTAGAATCTTGGATAATTTCTGTGTTTTGTATTAATTTATCATCTTTTAAAATTTGTCAACGCCAGAATTGAAAAAAAGGAGAAAACGGTGAATTATTTGTGCTCTGGCTTAAGGATAAAGCGTAGATTTACCGATAGCCGAAGCCGGGCGCAGTGGTCACTATACTGTGTGTGTCCATCTCGGATCACGCTCTTCAGATCTGCTCGCAGTTTGCCCGCAGCAGTGGACATTATACGATAGGCCTCCCACAGATTTTCAGTTTGTAAAACTTTTAAAATATCAACTTTAAACCCACTGTATTACCCACTTTTTAGGCAGCTATGCGCCTTTTTTGGTGGTGCACTCTTCTATTTTTCCCTGGACAAACAAGAAGGTGTGTTTTAGTTCAGTACTGAACATTAACTAAGTACCCAAACAAAGGTAGCATTGCCTGTGCTTGTTTTTTTTTCATTTTGTATTTGTAAAAGTTTGGTTTTTTCATTGTGATGACACATCCACTCGGACTTTGTTTAAAATTTTAAGAGCTGCATACTTCGGTTGGTAATTTTTAGTGCGATCTGTTTGATTTTTATTTTGTGTGTCTTGTTTTCTTATTGTAGGTTATGATCCCTTTATTGCCTCGCCTCGTATCCGCGTAACCAATGATAAAGGTCTTTGATGTCTCTAAACTTTCTGGACCCTTTTTGTAAAACATAGGAAAGTTTTATTTCTGTGAAAACAAAGTTATTGTAAATTGCAAGTTAATCGTTTCGACATTTATTATCAGTGAGTAAACTCCTTTTATTGAAAGTGTGTTTACACTAACTTTTGAGATAAAGAGCTCTGCTACTTTTTAGCGCAAATCTAAATTCATTCTTTTTCCCGATAAGTGAAAACATGTCACGCTCACGTCTTACCTGCGAGTCAAAAGTGGTTCACATTATAAATTTTTGAGTAGTTTCCGCTTGGCAACTTATGCAAATTTCCCTGCGGGTCCCTTTTCAAGAACAAGACCCTAATTGATATGCAAAATTGATTGACTGTATACAAAACTGCTCCCACCCAAGCTGGTTGGCTCTGGGTTTTGTCTTTATTTTGGCCCTCTCCCCACCCCAGGTATTTTTGTTTCCTCACTTGTGTCACCCTGATTAACTAAGTGGTGATTATTATGGGATGTTTGGGTGATTAATATGGGATGTATCTTTATCTGTGACGTCAAACTGCGCATGCACAGTTACCGTTTTGCCACCCTTTTGTCGTGGGGGTGAGTCTTTTTTTTGTCCATTCTGCGCCATCTTCGCACCTTCCCCCGGTCCAAGAGGGACTGACACTCACTCCAAATAGGATTTTATTTTTTCATTTCGTCTGTTTTTCGCATTCAGGACCTGTAGGCACCACGGAGGTGTCCAACTACCAGGCCAGGATGCCAGGAGTTGGTAGAAACGAGGAAGACGGCGAGGAAAACTCCTTTGAAATGGACGATTCTGTTGATTATGGAACGAGTGCACCTACCGAAGGCGGACATGTCAATCCTGGTAAAGTGAACGCTCCTATTTTGAATATCGACAATTTGGTCTTCGGTGCAATATCGCATTGGCCCTAAACTATCAGAATTCTGGCAGAATCCCCTCGTAGAATTATAGTAGTGGAAGCATGATATTCCCGTGTCCACGCGACTGCATGGTGGAAAGAATTTTCCTCCACTGTCGTAAATACTGAGTTTATTTCCCCAATGCCATGTGGTGCGCGGCATGTGAATTTTGGTCAAGGTCTATCGGTCATCGCGAACGTAATCGATGCATGTTGTTCGTCGCCAAACAACGTGAACTCGAGGAGATTAAACTCGCTCTGTGGGTGCAATCCAATCGCCTTTTCCATCGTATTTTGTCCTCTGGTGTACATTGATATTGGTGGTGTGTGTGTTTGGGGTTTTTGGAGGAAATGTCCTCTCCAAAAGTGTCGAAGATTTTTGCTGATCTGTCTTGAGATAATTATCCCAGGGAAGTAATTATTCAGCTGCCACGCACGCACGTACGCCTAACGTGAATGAACGAGTGGTGTTCTCTGATTGTGCGGGTTTTGACGAAAACGGTCGGGGCGTAAAAGGAAAATCGTTGTAATTCGTGTGCATTTTTCCTCACTTAAGCTCTTTTTCAAATAATTTCAGCCGAAGAATCTCCCCCTTCCAAGAAGAAAAAGAGCAAGAAAACAAAAAAAGAGAAGCGCAAAGAAGGAAAATCTAAGAAACGTAAGCGGTCTGTGGACAGAGAAAGTGGTGGGGTAAGTTCCAAGTTCAGTACATGCAGTCCGCTTTTGTGCACGTCTTGTTGGCGGTGTGTCATGCGTTTACACTTTGTCTGCTCGAAGTAGCATGCATGGCTCCTTTGCTCTGGAGTTTTGGTGGGCAATGTTTTTTAATGTTTGAGGACTAGTAAAGGGTAATCTTAAAAAAATTTACAAGTCTTGTTTATTTCATCCATCATCTTATTTCTATATGAATTTCAAAATGAAAACATTTTGATTCATACTATAGACTTGATGATAGACTTGACATGCTGCAACTAGTGACTTCCTTGTTGCATGATATCCTGTTTTTATTTTACGATTTTTATACCTGTATATTCTCTTGAATTGACGTAATGTCTTTGGAAAGGGTAACATTACAGTTATTGCAAAACATGTACATGTACATTAGAGAAATTGCATCAGTTTTGGACTTGTTTGTTTTCAGTTTGAAATGAAACAAATTTTATCACAAAAGAGCGGTTTCTGTTTTACATTTTTAAATGGCTTTTTCAAATTCCAGCCTTTGTTTTATGATATTAAACCAAATTTTATGTACGTACGTACTTATGATCTGTGTTTTGTTAAGCAATGATTGTCTGAAAGTAATCTTTTCTTTCAGTATTTTGGCATCACAACAGGGCCAGTGAAAACCGAACTGAAAAATTCAGCAGTGGCTTAAAAAACATTCCATGTAAAAAATTGAGCCAAGACTTAGCATAAATTATGCTGATTACAATTACAGTAATCAAAACATCAACCCTGATTCAGAAAATATTGTGCTGACAATTTATTTACCTTCAGAATGACTTTAAGTCTTGCTCACTTACACAGCTTACATTTTTTTAAGAACTCTGTCTGGAAAGGTAGTGTGTGACTTGGAAGGGTAGTCAGTTTTGATGCTAACATAAGCTAATTAACATAAGCCATTAGCATGTTCTCCTACAATGACATTGTGGTGGTACATCACGTTTTGTCTTACAAGCTGATTGGTAATTTAGGTGAATGCAAAAGCAGAGCGACTTTGATGTCACGAAATGTTTTCGGTGAAATTTCCAGCTGAAATGTCACAATGTATGTAGATTCGCAGCTTGAACATCTGATTGGACATCACAAAATGGAGATCGTGTAAACTTGCTTTTGCAGCAAGTGTGAACTGACCTACATTATCTGTAACTAGAAAACTACAAGTCCGACTGGGTTCAGACATGTTTGCGGACAGGGTTGTTGCATGTACCGTAAACGCAGTGTAACGTCATGACATACAAATTTTTTTCGGGGGAGGGGAGGGAATTTTTGAGTTGTATCTTTTTGACTAAATTTAGCAAACAAAGCAAACAAACTGACCAATTCAAAATTCCAGATGTAGCTGGCTAAATATTCAGCACTATTGATTCAAATCTTGTACAAACCTTAAACACAAGTCTGTAAATGTATGAAAATTGTGTAAATAAAATGCAGAGGAAGTCGGTGAAACGCAACTCACCAATGGATTATATGTATAAAAATGAAGGTGCGCCCTCACTTGACAGGTTTTTCCAGGTGCAAAACAACAATGATTAGCCTTCTTATGAGCAACAGAAAGAGGTCTGAATTTTATGTCAACAAAAATGATAAGTTTTATTATATAAATTGGTTTGGTTAAACAGATTGGCATGGCGTTGACTGTCGATCATCCAGTATGGAGGATAATTATTACCTTAGCTTGAAGAAACTGTCTTTGCTTTTATTGCCTTTTAGAAAGAAATCAGATTTTAAAAAAGCCGCACATACAGACTGATTCCAGGAGACACGTTACTGTGGCGGCATCACAATCACATGCAATTTCTAAAGCTCAAGTTGCAGGTGCATTTTGCAACTCACTGTTTGTCAAAGAGGCATATAATGCATGCGCATCAGGAGTGTGATGCTGCTGTGAGTAGTCGCTGTTATTGTGAGTCTGTAACCCTAACCCTACATAATACTACTAATTACTACTTGTCGTAAAATGTAGTACTGAGTGCTGGCGCTTGTCAGAGGTCATGACCTTATTCTCAGAAGCCATAAAATACAATAGTTAAGACAATGCACCATACAGTGCTGTGGCACTATGAATGCATGGCTTTATTGTTCTCTTTACAAGTAACAATAAAAGTAACCTAGCCAGAATTAGTAATTTGTAGCGCTAGGTCCTTCAGGCCCAGACCAGTACTTAGTATTTTGTAGTATTGTGTAGTGTAAGCCAAACAATATGCTTGGCGGTTAGGGTTAAAGCATAGAGCAAGGAATTACTCTATGATTGAAAGCTGTGTTACTCGTGTATCATGCGGTCTTGTGGATGGGGATATTTACAGTTAATAGCCCTGTCCACTGGATTTTTTTTGGAAGGTAGTACAATGAAAATGGTCAAAATGTGGTCGCTGTAGTATGAGAGTGTACGTGTATGTAATTGGACTTTTGCCACGGGAAAATTTTACCGAGACCGTGGAGAGGTAATGGAGCCGTGAATGTAATGACTCATGAGGGCGCTTTGCTTGACCTTTCTACATATATCCTAGTTTTGTGCTTTCTTTCGTTGCAAGACACGAAGTTGACGTCCTTCGTGGTCATCTACTTGTAGGAATGATGAAGTTTTAGCATCAGTCCAACTTGCGACTGTTTTAAGCATTATACCTGCCATGATTGCGACCAAACGAGGAACAACACATTAGAAACTTGCCACATATGCAACACAATGCCACACAAACATGCAAAGAGTACATGTGGTGTCCCTGTACCTTGTGCTCAGGCCAGATGTACAGTTTTCAGGGCTGCTCTTGCTGACGAGCACTGTCCTCACCGGAGTTTGATATTGTCTCGGGAAAGGACCTTTAAAGTGCCCTTTATTTCAGCCAGCCCGAATGGCAGTGCCCTAAAAAAAAATGAAATTAAGGCCTTAAAGGTTACGTGTATCTGGCCAGTTTTTCTGAGCAGCAGTTGCCTAGTAGAAGTAACCTCTGGACTCAGGAAAAGCAACTATGAAGACACGTCCCAGGCTGTCCGCTGTGGACTGAAAATGGGAAAGGTGCTCAGTGTCTCGGTCAGCTTTACCAAAACAGTGCGGACAGAGCTTGTGATATTGAAGCATGACTAATGTCATGCATTGAATGCATTGCAAGGATGGCTTTCCAGAAATTTTGTCAGGTCCTAACTTTGGTGGAAAAATTTGTGACGAAACTGCATCTGTGTCATGCCACAAATCAAGTCTTCATCTTTGTAAAGGATTTAGGGTTCGGAGTATGCTGTTTGAGGATTTTGCAGCACTTGGTATTAGTTTAAATCTTTAAATCTTCTCGTCTCGGATGGTTTGCAACTCCAGGAAAGTGATTCCCCACTGAGTGACGATGGCGAGATCATCTTTAAACACAAGAGCAAAAAGAAGAAAGACACAACTCCTAAGGCAAGTAGTTAATCCAACAAGGGAAAATGGAATTCATATATTGTTAAGGTTTCTAGTGTCTTGTCCATTGTGTATTCACTGCAATATGCATTGTCTTTCATTTTCTAAGCACATCTCTTTTATATTCAAGAGCTTTACAACTTAACCTGATGAATTTGAAAGGAAACATTGTTGCTTATGCTGTACGAGGGCTGTTATAAATGTGTCGGTTTTGGGCAATATGTGATTCTTTGCACTGTCCAATCAGTCTGATGTTGGCATAAATTTGGTCTTGTCCTCAAGAAATTTGATTGGTAGACATCTTCCTTACCAGGTTGGAAAATACAGAAATATCATGAAATTCCCCCAAATTAGATACCAAATAATTTTAGCATCCTTCCAACATGTTGTGACCACACCTCTTGTCAATCAAAAAATATGTTGATGTTCATGTGGCTATGTTTTAGGAAAGCATTGGAAATACATACGTGAAATACATGCAGTTATTTAATCATAATGGCATTTGTTACAGGAGAAAGACATGGGTCCCAAGAGTTCCCTGGAGCTGATGCGGGAGTTTGGAATTGAGGAGTTTGAGATGGAGTACATGGATGCCGACTATGAGAGCCTGATCAACTACAAGCTCTTCTGCCAGCATGTCCGCCCGTTGGTCATCGAGAATGCCCCCAATCTGCCCATGACCAAAATGACCACACTGCTGGCCTCCCTCTGGCGCGAGTTTGCCGCAAGCAACCCCAAGCGTGGCACCGTCCGACCCCCACCGCCCCAACTGATCCTGGCCTCGCCTGAGGCTCCCAAGGAGGCCTCTCCCCCGCCGACCGCTGCCAAGGAGGCGACGGTGGCGGCAGCCCAGGAGGAGGAGGAACAGCAGCAGGAGGACGAGAGAGATGGCGATGCGGAAGAAGCCAAGGAAATCAAGGAGCCCAAAGGTGAGATGGAAAGGGGTTTTATCAAAGACTGCATTGAATATAGAGGGTTTGCAGGGCTGCCATCTTGCAGGCCAGTGCTGTTGTTCCACAGGATGTGTACAGAGGAGGTTTCCCTGTGGGTGTGTAGCATAACAAATTGAAGTTATGCTGATCATTGGGCACTGTTCTTTTGGATATATATGGGAATTTTACGTCTCTTGTTTTAACTTTATAACCAAAACCTTAATTCAGTGCCTTATCATTACTGGCATACATGTAGGTTGAAGTAAAATAGATAACGAGTGCTCTGTTCAGCTACTGCAGGTGCATTATTACGTGTACAGAGTGTGGAATGGAACAAAACGTGCTGCACCATCAGCTGTTAAGTCAGAAATACAAGCAAGGTCACATGCCAAATTCTGTTGCAGCATGCTGTGGAGCTGCTTGTCAGGTTTTTGGCTTCGCATTTTCTTTTAAAAGTTTTGTACTATTCAAAAGCATCCACTTTTGATTGAATTGGAAATTCAATTTCTGACTGTGATTTGTGCCGTTTGCATGTACTGTCTTGTTGGGTAGACGGTAAGATTTGATTGGCTTTTTATTTTTTTTTGGAAATGTTTCAGGTAAGAGTAAATCTGCCAGTAAAGACAAGTCCAAGGGAAAAAAGAAGAAAGTGGCACCACTCAAGATTAAGATTGCGGGCCAGTCGGGAAGAAAGAGAAAAGCCCATTCCTCGGTAAGTCACGTTGGAGCAAATCATCCCCTCCCCTCCAAGAAGTGCCAATGAAAATCTGTTGAGTGAGTGGAATTGATTGGTTGATTGATTCTGTGATTCGGCAAAAGTTGAACATCAGAAATAGGTAATTTGAAAATGTTGGTTTCATAGGCTTGAAATGTTGCCCTCCAGAAAATGAATAAAGCGTGTCGTCCCTCTTGTAACTTCAGTAAACCATAATTGAGAGGGCTGGTCATTTTTATTTCGTCCTACATGTTTGTGGGTAATTCCAGAAAGTAGGGGCCCAAAAAGTGTGACATTTTCCTGTCCCTGTTACATCTGACCTGGGTTATTTGGCAAGGAAATATCACCGGAATTGATTTCAAACTATTACTATTTGTCTGGCAGGTACTTTGCATCAATTCATCACTCTTGGAAATTAGAGAATGTGTTCTGAACTTTAAAAAATTCATGTGTCAGATGTGACAGGGACACCAAAAACATGGACCTCTAATTTCTGAAATTACCCTTGTACAGAGCCTTGCTTCACAGAATGTCTACTTGTCCATTTCGGTCCACCCTGTATCCATGCTGAGAAGAAATGGTTGTTTTGTCTTTTGTGTGTGTATGGGGTTGTGGATATCTGTTAGAAGTGGCTTAATAAATATTAGTTTAGGATGGAAACATTATTTTATCCTGTCCTTTGGCCACAAAGCGCATCCATCCAGTGTAAGCAATTAACTCTGCTTTTATTATCCATTGCCGTTCTTCGGCATTGCCATCAGTAGGCCCTATGCTGCACTTCCCCCATTCTTCCACTCTTTCACAGAGCGACAGTGGCAGCAACTTCAGCGACCAGATCCCGAGCGACTTGTCGGACGAGGAGGCCAAGAGCGCCCCCTCGGTCCAGTCAGACAGCTCTGCCAGCCGCTCCTCGGCTCGCAAGCCCAAGAAGCCTCGCCCCAAGAAGATGCCGCCGGCCAAGAAGAAGAAGAAAAAGAAGAAGGGTTCCGAGGAAGACGGCTACGAGGTCAGTTCACCTCCTCTAGTTCTCAAGCAGGTCGTGAGCTCACTAACCCTTGGGGTGTGCTCTTCTACAGTTGTAACGAAAACGTTGATGGGGTTATTGCTCTTTTGATAATTTGGTTTGGGATTTTAGTATTGCATCATCGCATGCAATGGTTGCCAAGTTCAGATTGCAAAAAATCTGCAGAACTCAAAAACAAGAGAAGCAGCTGGCCTTATTTTCAAGTTGGCCGTTTTGAATTGAAAGTGAGGCTTATTTTTTTGGGGGGGGGACCTGAGAATGAAAATGAAAGTAAGGAAATAAAACTTTATTGCAAATTAATATGATTTATGCTGATAAATACTAAAATGAAAGCCAGGAGTGGAACCCAAAATAGGGCTCCACCCAGTTTCACAGACTCTGCGTAGATGGATTCTAGGAACACGATCAGAAATGTCTTCCCTGTCAGTAAGGTCAGTTCCTGGTCATGGCAACCAAAGCGTACCCTTGCTCGTCTTGCTGCTTGACCTCTGACCTGCTGGGGGTCAAGTGGCTAGTTTGAATCCCCTGCACCACAGTCATTGAGTCCTGACTTTGAAACGTGTGTGATACGACGCTGGGCTCTCTGCTACTCTTTTCCAGACTGACCACCAGGATTACTGCGAGGTGTGCCAGCAGGGAGGGGAGATCATCCTGTGCGACACCTGCCACCGGGCTTATCACCTGGTCTGCCTGGACCCAGAGCTGGACGCAGCCCCCGAGGGCAAGTGGAGCTGTCCCCACTGTGTAAGTGGAAGAAAGTCTCCCAAAATCGAGGACCGTTGAGCATTGAAAGTCGGAAATAGTCTGGCATATGAAATAGCAAGAACTAATCTTACCACTGTGCGCAAGTAAACCGTGTCAGTGAAGCACCCGATGAAACACAGGGCTGGGAACTGGCGTCCACTTGGTTATACCGACAGGCGTAAAAATGTCCTGCAATAGTCCTGATTTTGCTCTGATTTGGGTTTTTCCCAGTACTTTGTTGCTCTTCACAAGCTGATTTTGATCTCAAAAAATGATACATTCTTTCAAGAACAACAAGTTTTTTGTTCAATTTTGGCTTTAAATAGTATAGAAATGATGGCAATAATTTCTGTTGATCTGATTGGGCTTCAAACACAACCTTGTTACAGTCAATTTGCCAAGTTCAGATATGATTTTCATAATAAGCTCTGCGCAGTAATTAAGTCTACACTGAGGCCAGTGGCGGAAAAAAGAAAAGACTGACTGATCCAGATGCAGTGCTTTGGTTGGGTTGCTCTGACACTCGTGTGATTGGCTGCAGGAAACGGAAGGTGTACCTGTCCAGGAGGAGGAACAGGACGAGCACATGGAATTCTGCCGCGTCTGCAAGGACGGTGGGGAGTTGCTCTGCTGCGACCAGTGCCCCTCCTCCTATCACATCTTCTGCCTCAACCCCCCGCTCAAGGAGATTCCCGACGGGGAGTGGGTCTGCCCGCGGTGCTCGGTAAGCCAAGCAGGGTTGGCGGATGGTGGGGAGCATTTTGGGGATTGGGCTCGGCTGGGTAGGAGTAGGGACTAGGGGAGGGGGTACCTGGGAGTGTAAACGTGCCAGCCAGCGCTGGCTGGCATTCTGGCCGGCACTTGGGGTGGAAAGTGAAGCCTGCTGGGTGGCACAAGTCTTGCTGTATTTTGTGTCGAATGTGAAGTTTTGGCAGAGAAAGAAGGGTTTAGAAGACACATGTATTGTCTCACTGTCCTCCATTTTTAGTTAAAGGAACCAGAAAATAGAAATATTTTTATAAATGTTACTAAAACCCCTTGACATTGCATCTTTGGGCTTCAATTGACCTTAATTTAAATTTTTGTTTTGCAATTTTAACCCATATTTTGATGTTTTTTTTGTTTTAATGCAGATGCATATTTGCATATTCATGAGCAGAACTTTGATGTTATTCAAGGCACTGAATCTCAGTGTAGCACTGATTTTCTGCACTGAAAAATTCTAGATTTTTCTAACCACTGCTATGGCAGATTTCATTTTCTTTGGCAGTTTATTGCTGTGAAAGTGTATGGCAGTAATCCAGCAAAAATCCTTTTCACAGAAATGTTCCCAGATAACAAATTTGGGGTTCACAATTTGAACATAAAAACTTACCTGGATTTACCTCAGAGCAAAGGGCCCTCACTTGTCCAGAAATGGTTGGTCGATTTTCATGTTTGAAATAGTGCACCGTTCAGTTCACGTAACTCGAAAAAGATGTTAAAGATTGATAAGTTTGGGCATTGCAGATGCTTGTAGTACGATGTTGGAGGCTTAAAGGACATGGCATGCTGTAGGTGTGCATCAACAATGTCTGGGCTAATGATTTGAATTTTAAAATTTGTTTTTTAAAACAAATACAAAACTGCTGCAAACTGCTTGCTTTTTACTAATCTTTCTTAAATTTTAACTCAGGAGAAAAAACATGGAACTCCTTAGTAATGTCGTACATGTCCATATTCAATATCATTCATACATGTAACTTAGGATTAGGATATATGTACATGGAAAGTACATGTATATGTTGTGTACATTGTAATGAGCATACGTGCATGGGTTAATGAACATGACAAAACCTGCATGCCATTTAGGCCTACCATGTTTACACACGTACAAGTTGGCCTACATGTACATGTATGTACCTTACCAGTACATGTACAGTACATACATGTATACACACATGTACATGTACATTTACATGTATGTATACATGTACATACACATATACATGTACAGTACATGTACATAACATGCACATGTACTGTACATGTATGTGTACATGTACAAATAATACCAAGTGAAGTTTGTGGATTTTTTGTTATGGTCCGGTCTCACCCCTGTCAATCAGTCTTCTAAGTGACTGAAAAAGTGATTCTAAGAAAACTTCATTTCCTGGATCCTTTAAATGTGCACACACAGACATTCATGCACTTGATTGGCCTCTGATGCTGCTCATTTTTGCAGCCAATACTACAAGCCTAAATCAGCCGGCACCAAGTTTGTATGATACACAAGTAAAACTAAAGCCAAAGCCCCTCACTTGTTACATTTGATCCGAATTTGACCAGTGCGAGCCGCCCAAGGGCAAAGTCCAGAAGATCCTGACCTGGCGCTGGACCACGCCCCCGGTCAACACCGACCCCCTGGACCCGGAGTGTGGCAGCCCCACCAAGAAGGAGCCTGGCGTCAAGCCCACCAGGGAGTTCTTCTGTAAATTCCATGGCTTGTCCTACTGGCATTGTGACTGGGTCTCGGAGCTGCAGGTAGGATTGGCCACTATAACCCCAAGTCTTGAGTACTCCAATGTGAACTTAGTGTTTGACACTTACCTTGGGGGTTCAGGGTGAAGTAAGACGCACGGAAAGGGTCTGCATTGCTCATTCGGGCTTCACAACATGCAGGTCGTTTTTCGTTTGGATGTCCAGATAAACTAATAATTGGAGATCTACAGTGTGCCGTTTCCATAATAATGATCAGCGGCGGAGTACAGGTACAACTTCAGGAAATATTCATAAATACCTTTCTAGTCAGAGAGTCAAAAGAAGTCAATATATGATGGATTTCCAGTGATTTTGTTCTAGCATTTTACTTTCATTTTTTTTTTATTCATTCCTTGTGCAAATTGTCCAATTGGCGCGTGCGTGATGAGCCGTGTGTACAAGGACTTTTGACTATTCAGAATCAATTAAACTGTCTTGTATCCAGGTGCCAGTGCGTGATTTACGCAGCAGGCATTATCACTTCTCAGTGTGCATTATCAAATGTTAATACACAGTCAAGTTGCACGTTGTTGAATAGGGAGACTGTCTGAGGTATTCATGAATCATGAATAATGCACATTAGTATGAGCATTAAGGCAAAAGATTGAGAAATACCCTCAGAAATGGTAAAACAAAGATTGGAAATTAATGCCCAATTTCTTGCGTTTCATTGTTCTTGTAAGTCCTTTTTTATCGTCTTTGCTGTGTCCTACAGATGGAGGTGTTCCACATCATCCTGTACCGCAACTACACCCGCAAGTTTGACATGGAGGAGCCCCCTCCCCTGGAGGACGGCGAGACCTACGGGGGCAACTGGCGCCACAAGCAGGGCAACAAGGCCCATGACGAGCACCACATCAACCTGGAGGAGAAGTTCTACCGCTACGGCGTCCAGCCCGAGTGGCTGCAGATCCACAGGTGAGATGGGCAGCAGATCCTTGATTGGCCCCGAATCTGATTTATGAACCTCTGGATTCTGCCGACGGAGCGTCCAGCTGGAGTGGCTTTAGATCAAGACGCGCTTGTTTCTTTTGTACAGCCCTGTGCTAACCAACGGCATCAAATTGGGCCCAGTGTAATCTAGACTCACAGCTGTTGCTTCTTGCTTCCTCCACTCCACTTCCTCCCCCCCACCCGCCTCCCAGAATCATCAACAAGCAGGTGCGTCCCCGCTCAGGCAAGACCCTGTACCTGATCAAGTGGCGCTCCCTCACCTACGACAACTGCAGTTGGGAAGAGGAGGACCTGCTAGATGACATCCCCGACGGACGCAAGCACATTGAGTATTACAACTCGCACAAGTAAGACAAGCAATGTGCAGTTTCTTTTTCGTAAGGTATTTTTTTGCCTGCCGCAGGCTGTTGGGCCCACACAATTGAATTTGAGGCCGCTTCCAGATTTTGTGTATAGAGTTATAGCCAGATCTTTGCCTCCTGCTAATGTAGGGATATGTGTTGACAATAGACAATGCCCCTGCTGCGGAAGCCCAGTGGAAGACGCGACAGTGCCTTCGTGGTCCCTGGTGCTGCCTTGTTTTTCAGGCTTTTTTTGTGGAAGTAGCCAAATGCATATTCCCCGCATTACTCCACGCTGTGTGGCCTGCTCCCCCCGTTGTTGGGCTCAAAGTTTATTTGCGACGTACCTGATGCGGTATTCCCCCCCCCCCCCACCGGCAGTGGTACCTCAAACATGCACAACGAAATAGGAAACAAGAAGATCGTGATCATAAACTTTTAAGAAGAACCCAGGCAGCCGAGTGGGGACCCACATACAATCCCATGGTGTGAAATTGATGTCACTTCAGATGAACACGGATGACAGTATCTTGGCACTGCTACATTCTGACCGCGCTGTTTACATGTGTCTCTTGCACGTACATGTACTTGTTTGCCCACTCAGGAGGAGCATGCACGCGCCTTTGGACAGCAAACTAAGCAAAAAGAAGAAGGGAAAGGGCAAAAAGACCAAGAAAGAGGAGAAGGAAGAAGAGGAGGAGAAAGTGGATGTAAGTGGCTCCCCCCCCCTCCCCGTTAACTCTCTAAGCCTCTCTGTGTACCTGACCACAGGGCAGGGGGAAGGTGTCAATATCCCCTGTGCCAATGAGCATGGCCCTGTCGGAACCGGCAGGCTGCAGCTTAGAGGAACATAATGCACTTTGGGGACATGGCTCAAGCTACTAGACGGTGGCTCCCCGGTATGCCCACATGCTTTTGCCGGCAGGGGTCAAGTTGGTCGGATGCGGCCGAAAGGTCTGGTTGATACTCGGCGCAAAAGGTAATGTGAATGGGACGTTTGTAATCTCCTGGTCGATAATTGATGCTGTGAGCTTGCCTTAGTTGAGCACATTTCAACCCTGGCGAGTCTTGCCGCAAAGGGTGTGGGACATCAGATGTGCACTCAAAACCCTGGTGAAGAGTATGAAATTGGCTTCAAAATATTAGGAATGCTCTCATCACATGGGGGGGGGGCTCCAAGCAAATAATGTAGCGGAGCGTGATAAAATCTTTGAATAGCTTTGGTACTAAGTAGTGTAAAAAGTTGTTCTTTGTCTGGTTCCTGGAGCCTGGAAAAGTTAGAAAAAGTCATGGAAACCGGTTTTTGTTTTCCAGGCCTGGAAAAGTCAGTGAATTTTGTAAAAATGACCAAAGTCATGGAAAAGTCATGGAATATTTCAAACACTGTGTGCGATTTCTGTTATGAGAAATAAGTGATGAAATGCGTGATTTTATTTGCAACTTTAAAAGTCTGACTAGTCTAAGGAATTGCGTTATTGGGTCATGGATTTTCATAATTTGGTCCTGGAAAAGTCATGGAATTTAATTGTCCTCTAGGTGCAGTCTTAGCCCTGTCTTTGCCCCGGGTAAGTAGGGATTGGCCGGCTGTAAGTGGATCAAGGATCATTCAAACAATATGAATCCCGTAAAAATATGGGTGTAGGCATGGCATACATAGTGTGGACCTCTGCACAAAAGAGGAGTCCACATAATGTAGGGTGCGATGGCATTGCGTGGACTCGCACACGTACACACAATGTTTCCCCCTCTTTGAAAAACAGCTTCAGGAGGATTTTGTGGTCAGGGTTACTCGCAGCAAATGAAGACGAGCAGTTCAGGAAATCGTCATCAAACATCAACGCATTTAAAGCTTGAAATCGTTATCCTAGTGGGAGAAAAGGAGCGTTTTCCCTGAGTTACCTTAACCACAGGAGAGCAAAGGAATGTCCACACAGGGTGTGTACGTATGATGTTTTGCGGTTCGGTAACGTCAAGATCAGGAATCATTTCTGTTTTGAAGGTTTCTGTGGTGAAGTTGGCAAGTAGGTCTGCAGTAGCACCATGCAAGGTTATCTCTCTCCGAGTATGTGTATTTCTGAAAAGAACCGCGTGGTATTCAAGGTTTCAGACAGCATGGGGTACTCAACGTTTCAGACAGCATGGGGTACTCAACGTTTCAGACAGCATGCTTTGTCCGTTGTGAGGAGGCTCGTCAGATATCCTGCATGGTGCTACCACAAACCTCTTTACCTTAAAAAGGAGTAATCTCTCAATCCTTGGGTTTGGGCTTAAATTTTGCCCCCGTTTTTGGAAGATCACTTTACAGGGTTTTTGTGGGCTGCAAAGCTGTGGGTGTTCACGTAACCCCAGACATGCTGGAATGCACCCTTGGAACAATGTTGCTTCTTGAGCATCTGCTGGAGCCGCAGTTCAGTTCCCACTCTGCATAGTGCGCGGCAGGCGTGCTAACTATAGACCGATCCAGTAAGCCCCGCCCACTGTGCATGCGAGCACTTATCACATGCTCTTCTCCAATGCCACCCTGCGCGTGCATGCATGTCTGACTTTTGTACACACACGTTGGACAGATAAAATCACAACTGTGATGGGCTAGAAGGCAATGGGGTAAGGCTTAAGGGATTGGTCCTTTACATTATGTAAAATCTGGTTTTGCGTCGGTCGGCAGTAAAGTTCAGAGTGAAGAGGGCTTCAGCTAGACTTTCCAAGAATTTCACCCGATTCAAACCCCACAGACTTGGCACTGAAGGTCCTGCTGGGCAAATAACTGTTGTCTGAACCAGTTCACACTTTTGCCAATTCTTTTAAATAGTCACACTCATGCTTTGCCCTAAAAGAACGGCCCGAATTCACCCTGCAAATTTCTGTAGGTGATACTACACCATTTGCTCTGTCAGATTTTTGCAGTTTTTGGCAGCATGGGTGGCCCCCCCCCGGTGTATATAACGCCATTTAAATTGTCCCTCATCCAAACTCCCCCCCCTCCCATCCACCCACCTTAAGGGCAAGCGGAGGCGGGACGAGGAAGACGAGGAGGACAGAGAAGAGATTAAGATGGACGTGAGTTCAAGGAAACCAAACCTTTTCTTGCCTGGATGTCATGCCGAGAACCCCCCCTCCCTCCCAAAACAAACCAAACAGAACAGACCTCCCCAGATGCTCGCAAAATAGCAATCCCAGCATCGTAGACGCCTGTATTTTTTATTTTCTGTATTTTTAGTTTCCTATTAAACCCCCTTCCCTCGTCTCCTTCCCCTCATTCAGTTTATTGACATTATAACAGAACCGTGTTGCATGCCGTGGGGAAGCTACAACTTCCTTGTTCCTTTCAATTTCTGAAACGCTCTTGCTTTGTTTTGAGAGACGGGATCTCTTCAAAAAACAGAGATCACTCAGTTCTGCTGATGGCTGGGTTTATTTGCAAGAAGAGATGATCCCCTGATCAGCCCCAGAATTACCATAACAATTCTTACCAAATCCAAATAACAAAACCCCATTTTTTGTCTAAAAGCAAAAGAGGTTACTCTCACCAATCTGACTTCCAAATCCTAAGTCTTTTGCCGTTTCATTTCTTGTTTTGTGTCTTCATTTAAAAAAACTTCAATTGAGGTAAACATTGTCCTCTCTGTAAGAGCCTTAGAGGAGAGAAAATTCCTCCAGCTGTCCCCTCAAAGTTGCAGTTCTTCCCCGTTCCAGTTGTCATTGTGACATCATACATGACTCAGACCCCCCTTCCCTCAGCGTAATCCCTGTCCAGTGCTCCATAGTTCCTGTCAGCCTCATGCAGCTTGTGCCTTTGCTCTCCGAGTTTTAATTTTCTGCATGGCCAAAGAACTTTCTCAAGTCTGATCTCGTTCTGTGTATTTCCTCCCAGAATGGTGGGAGAAATTGTGAACACTGCCTTGAGCCCAGCAAAACAGAGACACAAAATCAAGGGGAAAAAATCAATTTAACCGCCATTTTCTTCCACTAAAATTCCCTTTTTTTTTTAAACAGTTCGCATTCTGAAGCACCTTCTCTTTGATAGCAGAAGTCATCCATTGTGTCCATTTGATTGCCTTATCATTTTAGGTTGACTTTTGAAAAAAAAAAAAGACCTCCTTTGAAAAAATTGTCATGATTTTCGAGCCCCAAAAACAACCCTTTCTGCAACTGCAGAAAGGGTTGTTTTTGTTTGCTTCCGTTGTAATTCAGCCACAACTGAGTAATGACTATTCTGTTGAACAGTATTTCATGACAAAATTGTTCCGTAGATATGTGTGTCCGCTTCTTTTGCATGGAAGTAACCGACCAAATAATGTTTCATTCCAGAATGGAGAATGTGTCATGTGAATGAGTAATGTTTGTAGTTGTTTAGTCAGTAGACTGTCATGTGCATCAGCGTTTGCTGCCGTTATTTCCGTTTTGGCCCGTGAGGATCGAAGCCGCTTTGCCTGAAAGCATTATTTACGTTGAGAAAGATCTCTGTACAGTGAGCAGATATTGTCAGCCTGTCTGTGAACCATTCTGTGGCTGGTTTGTTCAGTTCTGACATGGGTTATTAATTTGTATGTAGTTGTGTTGATCATCCTTTGCATGATCTTTTGTTGTTTTTGTAGAACACCATGACGTGACTGATTTTTTTTTAAAAATTGCTAAGAAGGTCCTAAGAAGTAGTGAATGATTAGAGTAGTCAATGAAGAATTCCTTTGTAAATCGTTAAATTTGCTGGGTTTGTTGCTGGGTTATTACGGGTCATGATGAGCACCTTCTGATTTAACGCTGGCAATGACTTGGGCTGTTTTGGTTGACCAACCTTGGCCCAACTCCAGCGAAACACACCAACACTTGATGACACTCTTCCTGCTGACCTTCCTTCCACTCATCTTAACAACACAAGTTGCAATCTTAACCCTAACACTCCTCAATCCTTCACCTGTTGGAGGACTGAGGAGTGTTAGGGTTAAACTAGTAGGTTTGCACGGTGGACATGAACAAAGTATGAAAGGGTTTCGGTACCACTAAGGAAATGAATCTCTTTTTTTTTTCAATTATTTGGTGCTGAGAAGAGCCAGCTATTTGAACTTGACGTCGACGGGCGGAGGACACTGTTTGAAACGTGAAGTTGAAACAACCGGATTTTCCCAGAACCATAACACTCAAAAATGAGATTAGATTAGATTTCCCAAGACGGCCATCACGCCCAAACTTGTAGTTTGTGCCCAGACACTTGGTTCAGGCATTACACCTGTCTTTGTTGCTCTAATCAGAAAAAAAAAGCTTCACCAGGGAACGGGTTACCAGCCAAAAATGACTGGCTGAATTTCACTCATCCAATTTGCTATTCAGTGTTTCCCACAGTGCACCTCTGTGAGATTAAACTCAAGTTTAACTGTGTCCTCGTCTCAAGGTACCTCTTTAAAAAAGAAAAGAGACCGAGTCACGAATCGCGAGTAACAAAAAAGGTGTGAAAAACAGATGTGATTTAATATTCAGGTGATAGACCCTTGAAAGAATTCTGAATCTCCCATAATATGTCATTTGGATGATACATTCCTAACATGCTTGGAAATACAGTGTCGGGGTACAACGCCAGCAGCTTAGACCCCCGCCCAAAAAAAATTGTTGTGGATCTAATGTCCTGATTTTTAAGTATTTTTCTTTGCCCCCTGACAGCCGAAGAAAAAGTATGAGGAGCAGCCGGCCTTCATCTCGGCCTGCGGAGGCAACCTCCACGACTACCAGCTGGAAGGGCTGAACTGGCTGCGCTACTCGTGGGCTCACCGCATCAGCTGCATCCTGGCTGACGAGATGGGGCTGGGCAAGACCATCCAGACCATCGCCTTCCTGTACTCGCTGTACAAGGAGGTTGGTAGATGGGTTGGGGGGAGGTTGGTAGATGGGTTGGGGGGAGGTTGGTAGATGGGTTGGGGGGAGGT
>NW_019091521.1:338845-401997 GCF_001949145.1 Acanthaster planci
GTTGGGGGGAGGTTGGTAGATGGGTTGGGGGGAGGTTGGTAGATGGGTTGGGGGAGGGGGGAGAGACAGAGAGGGCTCGGATTGTTTTGAGTGATATCCAACCTTCAGTGGAAAGTTTGGTGTGTTTGTGCGCACAGGCATGCCATACGGAGTGAAGGCCTCCAAACGAAAGAAGTCCACGTAATGTAGGGTTACAAGACGTTGTGTGGACTTGCACATGTCCACACAGCATTTTTTTCCCTCTCTGAAAAACAGCTTCGGAGGCAGTCTGAGGTCAGGGTTATCTTTGGCAAAATGAAGAGGAAAGGTCCAAAAAATAGTTAGTCCAACTTGAAGGAGTTAACGTAGTGGAAGGAAAAAGAGTATTTTCCCCCGATGTTTGTAACCACAGGAGAACAAAGGAGTGTCCACGCTAGGTACATGGAGCAAACATGCATATGGGGGGAGGGCCTCCCATGATCATCGACGGGTTTGGGCCGAGGAAACCCAGTGTCAGAGGATCAGGATCTGATAGAAATGTTCTTTAAAAGCCTGATGGGTTGTTTCTGTTTGCTGTGAAGAGTGACGGGAGTGAAAGTAAGGTACAGATTTTTTTTCTGTCAATGTAGGGCTTGAGCAAGGGCCCCTTCCTGATCAGCGCCCCCTTGTCCACCATTGTCAACTGGGAGAGGGAGTTTGAATTCTGGGCGCCAGACTTCTACGTGGTCACCTACTGCGGTGACAAGGACAGCCGAGCCACTATTAGGTATGAGAGCATTCTTCTAGTCAGTATAGTTTGTCCTCAGACAAAGTTGCCAAATCATCTTAATAGCCATCAGCTTCCCCCCCTCCCCGAAGAGTCAAATGAAGGAATTTCTGTGAGATGACTGTACCCCTGAATAGGACTGTGCTCACAGCCCAAGTGGCGCAGGAACTTCTGCAGGCCGCAACTGCTACAAACCCACCAGCATTCAGTCACTGTGTCTGCAGCATTTTAGATAGTAGGTCCTTGCCACTTTATTTCACGAAGTGCGCAGTGCCCAAGTTCAGTTGAAGTGTAAGAATTCAAGGGTTACAGTGGATTTGGGGTGACTTCAGGTAGCTTCTGATCAGGTTGAAATGAAGAAGGAATCTCTCCACTGTAAAAATGGCACAGTTTTGTCCTTTCAGAGGACCCATTGAAGGAAGCCAGGTGTGCACTGGCTGACTTGTAAGAAATGGCACTGTGCATGCAACCAGTTTTCAATTGAATGTGTACAAAACTTTTTTTTTTCAAGAGACCAGTGCTCCTTACTGTGCTGTTGCACTGTGAAACACACATAAGCGGTCTACAGTAACATGCCTCTTCTGCAGTTCCTACCAAGCCAGTGGTTACTTGGCCATTTGGTGCTGCAATTCATTGGGGCCTCGTTACAGAGCCAAACCTAACTTAATGCTGTCTTGGAACTTGTCTTTCTGCAGAGAGCACGAGTTCTCCTTTGAGGAGGATGCCGTGCGCGGAGGCAAGAAGGCCTACCGGATGAAGAAGGACAGCGTGGTGAAGTTCCACGTTCTGCTGACGTCTTATGAGCTGGTCACCATCGATAACACCACCCTGCAGTCGGTAGACTGGGAGGTCCTGGTGGTGGATGAGGCTCACCGACTCAAGAACAACCAGTCCAAGGTAAAAATGCAGAATGACCTTCGACCCCAAACCGATGTGAGTGTGACACTGCATGAGCAGATGCAAAAAGCGGAAGTTTGCCAGAGGTTGCTTCAGATGATGCCGGCCTTTGCATAAACCAATTCAGCAAGCCTTGCCCACTGTGCACATTGGCAGTTAGCCATGTAATCCTTTCCCATGCCACACTACACATCACAGAGTTGGAAGCCATCTTGGATTCCTGTGCACACATGCCAGTCTGAAATCGCGGCTAGGATCGGTCAGAATACTGCAGAGCAGAACTTAATGGCTTAGCACATTTTTTGCAGCTTTGTGGAGGTCAAGCCCAGAACTAACTGTATTCCACATCTCGTTTGCTCAATCCAGTTCTTCAGGATCTTGTCGCAGTATTCCATCGGCCACAAGCTGCTGTTGACTGGTACCCCGCTACAAAACAACCTAGAGGAGCTGTTCCACTTGCTCAACTTCATGAGCTCAGATGAATTCTCGTGAGTTTCACTCTCGAAGCAGTTCGTATTGGTAAAAGTATGGTATTGCCCCTGGTGCACATGAGCAGTTATAACAGATGGCCATTCCTGTTAATGGTCAGTAGTGGAGTTTTGGTCATTTGTTGCCTTCTTGAGCAGCTTGGACCAGCGTTGTAGTTGAGACCATCACAAGACCAGACACTAGACCAGCCACAAGACCAGTCACAAGTAATAGGGTGATCAGTGACAAACGAATGCTTTTGTTTTAGTTCATTTGGATAGCTTTTAACTTCATTTCAGACTGGAGGTCTTGTGTTCATCTTGTGCTGGTCTTGTGTGGTCTTGTGAAGGTCTTAAGTGGTCTCGACTACAACACTGGCTAGGATTTTGAAATCTCTTCACTATTACAATGTCACAAGCTTTTTTTTTGGTGGAATGCAGTTAATGTGTCCTTGCTAGTAGCAGTTCACAGGCCTGATTTTTACTATTGCTGATACTCGGAGTTTATTGGAAACGTTCGTGTCCCTTCCACAGCAATCTGCAAGTGTTCCTGGATGAGTTTGAGGACATCTCCAAGGAGGACCAGATCAAGAAGCTGCATGACCTGCTGGGTCCTCACATGCTGCGTCGTCTGAAGGCGGACGTCTTGAAGGGCATCCCCTCCAAGAGCGAGTTCATCGTGCGGGTGGACCTCAGCCCCATGCAAAAGTATGTCCTCAATCCTTCTCTAGTGTCCTCATACCCTCATCTCAGTGTCCTCGCACCTCTTTGTTTCTGCACACCTTCCTCTCTGGCATCCTCACACCCTTCTCTCTATGACCTCATTTTATCAGAGCTCATGGATTGTCATCCTTGAAAATCTCTGATAGCCTACTTTTTCTTTATAAGAGATGTGACTGATCATGAAAGACCACAGCTAATATTTTTCGTCTTCAGAAGAAAAATCTTTGTGTAACACTTAGCAAGAGGTAGTACTCCAGATTTATGTGCGGATGTTCTGTTTGTGCAGAAATTTGACCTGTCACCACAAAATGAGCTGAACGTCAAAATTTTCATTGAGATATCGGTATATTTGAATTCAGTAGCAGAAGAGCTGTCCCATGGCATGCACATGGAAAACTAAGCGTAAAAGTATAAGGTGACAATGTGGCATTATTCTGGTAGCTTTCTGTCTTTGTTCCCAACATTGTTTCAACATTTTGACTAGACATGAATAATGCTATCGTCAGAATTGCTGAGAAAATGACTTTTTTAAATATATGATCCTGCGAAATATTTGGAATTTAATGAGAGATAGGTTTCTCTTTCCAACTATTACAAAACCAAAATTTGACCTCCACTTCAATTTGACTTCAAACCCTCAAAATAGGAAAGAGTGGGATGCAACTTTACTCCCATTTTGTCATGACAGGTCACAAGTGGGTTTTGTGATGTCCATCAGATAACTTCCCATCCTAGACATCAGTTAAATTCGGCATATTCAAGGACTCCTATTATATCTGTGATCGCATAATATGTGCACAAATAGCATCGGGCACGCCGGTACCATTTGAGAATGAAGGAGTGAGATTAACACAGAACCAACCTGCCCCCCCCTTTTTTTTTTACGCATACTTAATCGTCGCAGGAAATACTACAAGTACATTCTGACCAGGAACTTTGAGGCCCTGAACGCCAAGGGCGGAGGCAACCACGTCTCCCTTCTCAATGTCATGATGGACTTGAAGAAGTGCGCCAACCACCCGTACCTGTTTCCCACGGCTGCAATGGTAAGGCAGTGGTCACATTTTTGTGAAAAACAGAGAAAAACCACGTTGGCCAGTACCTCATAAAAGTGACTGGTTTGGAATGCATGTGACAAGGCAGGAATATTTTGTTCCTCTTGGAACAAATAAATGGAAGAGGCACAGTGGGTTTAATCACCACTAGCTGCCGTGTGGTTTGAAAAATGCAGTGCACGTAAGCGGGACTTTTCCAAGATTTTCAGTTTTCAAAATTCTTCAAAAATTCATCATTTCAATTAATGGACGTTTACACCCACATGAATTACTGTCTGGTGGCCACTCTAGTCTGACAGACAAATCTATTGACGCCCGAGTATTTCAGCCAAGCCTGCAGCCTTGTAAAAAGAGCCCGGATTGTGCGGTGTCATGTAACTTTCTTTTGTTCACCAACCTGGCACAGTGCACTGCTGACCTCTTTTCTATAGGGGCCAGATTAGCGTGCAGCAGTTCTGTGTGGCTCGTTGCTGCTGAGGTGGAGCGCTTTTGTCCCCGGTAGTAATCCGCTCGTTCTAAATGCTCCCAAACTGTGGTATACTGTTTCAAAACAAGGCTGGATTATTTCCACTATTGAGAGTGAAAAAATGTTGGTAATGCCCAGTTCCCTTTGTCCCATTTCAGGTTCCCCGGTTCCGTGTATAAAGCCTACGGGCCCCCCGGCAGCAAGTGGTTAAGCTGGATTCAAACTAAACCTTAATACCAGAAGTACAGTGTCCAGGGAAAAGCAACTGGGCCATTTTGACCAGTGGAGAGATACAGTATGAAATTGATAATCCACGGCGGTGTCTTTTTTTTTCCCCATTGTGTGTTGCAGGAGGCACCGCGCATGGCCAACGGCGCCTTTGAGCCCCGGGCACTGGTCAAATCCTGCGGCAAGCTCATGCTGCTGGAGAAGATGCTGGAAAAACTCAAGCAGGAGAACCACCGAGTACTGATCTTCTCCCAGGTGAGTAGCGCCCGACTGGAGGGAGTCCACGGCCATTAACCCCTTCACGCCGGGAATCTTTTGACCGTGACTGCTGGACTGTGGTATGCCCAGTATGCAAAGCTATGTCCATCAGCAGGCCCCATTGAACCAGCAGCTGCGTGGTGAATAGACTGTATGTGTGGTATGCACTTATCCTCACACAAAGCCGCGGCTCTCGCCGTCTCTCGCCGTCTCCCGCCGTCTCCCTGAGCGAAGTGGTTAATGGGCCCAGTCTATGTCTCTACCCCCTCCCCCAACCTGAGAAGTCATTTTACTGCATAATAATAGTTTCGGACCATCGTCAAATTCATAGATTTCTTTTTTTTTTCTGGCAGGGTTTGAATTGTTTATTTTTGGATCTCAACTCTGGGTCGCAGTGCCACTGCCAATCTCAGGCCTCAGGCCAAGTTTTCTCTGTTGGGGGAGGGTGCATAATGCAAGTCTTGGGCGTTAGAGTTTGGAGTTTTCCAAGACTTTGGAGTCTTGGACAGTGATTCAGTGCCTCGCTCAAGTTGTCTCCTTTTATCAAGAACAGAGCTTGAGATGGAAGTATTTTGTGGTAGTATTTATCGGGAGAAGTAAATAATTGATCATTGTAACTTTTGGCATTGGGCTTTACCCTGTCGATTGATTGGTTGCAAAACAGATGACAAAAATGTTGGACATTCTGGAGGACTTCCTAGAGGGCACCGGCTACAAATATGAGCGCATTGATGGTGGCGTCACCGGTAGCCTGCGTCAAGAGGCTATAGATAGATTCAACGGTAAGAGAAAAAGGAAACGTACCATAATTACTGGCACGGTTTTATTTAAATCAAAAATGAAGTACAGAGGCTTCTGTATTACATATGTTTATAAACATCTGAGAATTTGGCATGATGACTAAAATGTCCATGTCACTCTAGAGTGACCCCTGATCAGCAATTGCCTGATAAGCATGTTCAGTTGAAATACTTTATTGGATTAAAATGGCACTCTGCCAAAATTAAGTGGTCATAAGAAAGGAATCATTTCAATACTCAACTGATATAAATACTTCCACCACGGACAGAGTTTTGAGTGGTCAGAGATATTGAAGATGAAAACCTCAGGGTTATAAACTCAGTGCTTGATCAGTGAGCTTAAGTCACCTCAAGTTTCTAACGTCCCCCCTCCCCGTTTTTTATTTCCTCTTCTCAGCTCCTGGTGCGGAGCAGTTTGTGTTCCTCCTGTCCACCCGGGCTGGAGGGCTGGGCATCAACCTGGCCACCGCCGACACAGTGGTCATCTTCGACTCGGACTGGAACCCCCACAACGACATCCAGGCCTTCAGCCGCGCCCACCGCATCGGCCAGGCCAACAAGGTCATGATCTACCGCTTTGTGACGCGGTTCTCCGTGGAGGAGAGGATCACGCAGGTTGGTAACTTGCCGGCGACTCGTCTGGAAAAATGGCGTCTTATTTGTCGGTGTGAAGTTTTACTTGTACCACGTCCTAACGAAATGAGTTATTCATAAAAGGCGTTTACTCTTCCACTGAAAATTAGAAGGGACCTGCAACTTGTTGAATCCACATAACATTAATTTCCACCAGGATGTTGATTTTATTGATACATCAAATCAAATGATTTACTTGGCTCTTTCAAGTGCAAACTGCCTCAAAAAATACTGAAAAAGAAATGGCCTTGAGACTCTTTTTTTTGGTAATTCGGTCAATTATGAGTTATGACCGGCCAATAAATCTACTGTCGTGAGAAAGCAGAAATAGTTTGGTTAAAGAACGAGCCACTCCACCTGACATGGACTGACAGCAGGTGTGACTCATGAGTCGAACCTTCATGATGAGAATGGATCTCACCTGTTTGGAACTTGCATTTCAAATTAATGCCTGCCGGTTTGAGTCAAAGTTCAGCTGCTTTAGACCGTGATGGATAGCGGGTCAGCTCGACTTTAATAATCCATACCTTCCCCCCCCCACCCCCCAGGTGGCCAAGAAGAAGATGATGCTGACCCACTTGGTTGTTCGGCCTGGCCTGGGTTCGGCCGCCAAGGGTGCCATGTCCAAGAAGGAGCTGGACGACATCCTGAAGTTTGGCACCGACGAGCTGTTCAAGGACGAAGGCAACCAAGGTAAGAGCCCGGCCACATTTGAAAGTCACGGCTGCGGCTGGAAATAACATGCCAGCCTATGGAAAGTCACTTGCTTATGGCTGCAGTCACTTCCAACAGACGCCTGTGTTTGTCCAAGTCACAGCCTGTCATTTATTACTTAAAACATGCTCCCAGAAAATTACTACTTAATCAGTTTGTCGAGTAGGTAAGCATTCTGTTGTGTACCATTTTTTTTTGGCCAAGACGAGGGCAATGAGGGCACGATCACCTGGGATGACCGGTCAGTCTCGGAGCTCCTGGACCGGACCAAGGAGGGCATCGAGCAGAAGGACATGGCCGACGACTACCTCAACTCCTTCAAGGTGGCCAGCTACGTCATCAAGGAGGAAGAGGAAGAGGAAGAAGAGGTGAAAGGAGAAATGGACAGGGATGCTGGGAAATCCCGGGGCGGGGGGGCAGAATTGGGAATGGACATCATGCCGCAGTCGTTTTCTTTTTCTGATGAGTCTGATGTAAATTCTCGTCTCACCGCTAGGTGAGCCCGATGCTGCTTCTTTCATAGCATTTGGTGAGCGGTGGAGACGTAGAGAAAAAAGTCCCCACTGGCCACATTTAGGTTGGGGCTCCAGCAGACTTTGGCATCCCAATAAAGGCTTGGCCAGACAAAAGGTTTTTTTTCTTATCTTCAGCAGTAATAAATTAAAGTTTGAATTATTCTTTCCCATTTTTTTGGAGCAGAAAAAAGGAGTTCTCCTCCAAATGTGTGACCTTGATGTAATTCCAGCGTGTCTTCCTTTCTTTTGGCCAACAGGAGGTGGAGACGGAGGTCATCAAGCAAGAGCTGGAGCCTTCTGACCCGGCCTACTGGGAGAAGCTCCTGCGTCATCACTACGAGCAGCAGCAGGAGGACCTGGCCCGCACCCTGGGCAAGGGCAAACGTATCCGCAAGCAGGTCAACTACAACGACGCCGGGCAGGATGACTCAGGTGGGCTGAGAGGGAAGGGTATGTACACGCTGACCAAATCTCCCCCCAACACCCACACAGCCCCCATTGCCCCCCTCTCCTCCTCACATCCAAACCGACTAACCGTCACTGCCCCCGATCCAACAGGTTTGTAGACCACTATCGCCCAGTTGGCGTTGAGCTACCACGCTTGAAATACTGCAGGCCTGATTAACTTGCTGGCCTCAAATTTCAGTTGCGAAGCTAGCTTCAAATACTACAGGACAAGTTCGAGTGATGGTGACACTGATAGAGATTTCACTGGTAACCTGTGCACGACGTGTACAATGGGTGCCGGGCAAAATTGACGAGGTGTTGACCAGTCGCCTCTCTAACTGGCCCATTAATATCACACAAGTTATTTTGTACCGGTATCCTGTTATTTTGCTGAGCGATTATCTACATTGTCTGGCCTCATTTTGCTGGGTGGTGGGTCCACAGAATTAATACCAAGGCTATTTGTGCAAAGAGTTTGGCCTGCCTTACCGTGAAGTTACCCATCACTTGCAAACCTCAGAGGTATGCAAATTGGCAAATTCTTAATTGATATGTACCCGCCATTAATACCCAAATCCATTCAGCCCTGTTAAATTGTCTGAAAACTTTTGTTCCCAACACTAACAGCTTGGAAATTGTTACTTGAATTACTTTTTCCAAGAAAAGAAAAGGACAACCTAGTAAGCCATGTCTCAGTGTGTCGTCCAGTCAGGTAGATTACAACACCAATATCATATGCCCAACTCTGGGTATAGACTGAGGTGGCCAAGATTGCAGGAAAAAGGGACTCGTGTAGGAGGGAGGATCTTCCTTCTGCAGAATTCGACTGTTCCAATGTTTGTTTGCCGCTCAGGATAGCACAGTGCTCCCTTTTCCTGACCGGGAGTTGGGGGAGGGAGGGGACGAGATATCACCCCTACTCCTCTACCTTCCCCCTGCTCTTTTCCCTTCTTGAATTGGAAGAGGTAGGGGGAAGGAAAAGTCCCCAGTCCATTCAACCATTGTTTCATCTGCCGATCTCTCTTCCTTGAATGCTCCTCACAAGCCTTGAGTTTCATGCCAGTGGATGTCCACGAGAACGTTCTGTTCTTAATAAGTGTCTGTCTGTCAGATCCTCCTCTGCATTGACGCAGTGGACATTAACACTGAGCAGAGCCGATTGGAGTGTGCATTATTATTGCTTTGGCAAAACGGTGTTGAACAAAGATTGATGGGTTTCCCCAGAAATTGAAGGTTCTTCCTTTATATCTCTCCATTGATGGCATAGATTGGACTTGAATCTGTCGCTTTTTAAGCAGTGACTTTTTCAGGCCAACTAACAAATTGCCTTATCACTTGCATCATGTGAACGCAAAGCTCGCAGGAAGTTCACTGATGACAAGTTTGTCAATACAGCTGGGGCTAGTAGGGGGCGGAAAAATAGAGAACAAGTCTTCACCTGTACAGCGGTCGTGGTGGAATTTTGGGCTTTGCAAAGAGAACTGACTCACGTGGGATTCAAACCTGTAAACGTGCAAGTTGCAAAAAGCAGTGCTCCACAAAACTCTCTCAGTTTTTGGAGAGATTTGTTTCTGAAGTGCCAGGTGAATGCAACGAAACCTATGGTCAACTGGGTATCTGACGGTCATCCCCCCCCCAGTTCACTGCACCAGCGGGGTGTTGGCAGGGCTCCCAACGTGCCTGCCGGGATGCCTCCCAGAGGATGCAGGGTTGTTTTTTTTCTTATTCCAATTACTGACAGCTTGGTCAGGCCATTGCCTGCCTTCGGTTCATCTGTGCATGTGTTCTGACTTGTTACAGGCTGGGACAACAAGATGAGCGATAACTACAGCGACTACTCGCACTCCGACAACGAAGAGGACGACGAGGACTTCGACGAGAAGGCAGAACGTAAGTTGAGGGTTGAGAGCAACGAAAAGGTCCAGACTGAGAGAGCATGATGTCGAACTGTTGACACAAACAAGCTAGAATGTAAAAATTCTGCTGAAGATTTACCATGAGACGGAAGCAGTGAATTTTTGGTTTTTCAGCTGCTTCATGAAACAGTCCGTTTTCACCTGGTTTGCCTTTTGGAACAAAAATGGGGAGCGAGAGAGTCTCGGTGATGAAGTTAATGTACTTTGTCCAGAACTGCTACCTCGTAGCATCATGTGCCGAAAAACTGTTTGCCTCACATCGAGAAAGAAAAGGGATAAAAAAAAAGTCCCCCCCCAACTAAATTTTCATGCTCAACTTACTGTTGTCAATTTTGTTTGTTATGCAGTCCGTCCAAGACGAAGGGACAAGGACAAGCTGCCTCCTCTGCTAGCAAGAGTGGCTGGCTCTATCGAGGTAGGTGCACGGAGCTTGGAGGGTCTTGGATCCTCAAAAAAGAAAAGTGAAAAAAATCACATAGTTTCTTATTCTTTCCCCATCTGTGCTGCTCACGTAGTAACCCTTTGTTCAGAATTTGTCAATGCAGCATTTGTCTCCAGATTTATTTTCATTGTGAACTTAGGCAAAAGTTATCCTGCTCTTGTGTAGGATGAGCGAGACTTTTCAGAGGTAAAAGAGTTTGAAACCTTAAAGCCTGCTATCAATAACGTGTGAGCGGTGTTATCTTGAAAACCTGAGAGAAACAGCCTTACCCTTCGGTATTAGGTGAAACAAGCTTTTCCAATGTCAGACCGTTGAAGTAGCGACTACGTTCCGCATTTTGTCAAACAAGTGATTTTGCTTTCCGTTTTCTTTCGCCGTCCCGCAGGTGCTTGGTTTCAACACCAGGCAACGCAAGGCATTCCTCAATGCCATCATGCGCTGGGGCATGCCCCCTCAAGACCCCTACAACTCTCAGTGGTTGGTGCGGGATCTCCGCGGCAAACCGGAGAAACACTTCAAGTAGGTTCACAAGTGTTTAGACCTCAAATGGAAAACCAACTTGATACATTTCTTTCATTTTTAAAGGCCAGTTGTGATTGCAGAAAGACTTCACCCTAATAGAGCCAGAGAGCTTCCACCTCCCCGCATTTTCTGCGATGTCATGTCATTGCATGTTTTTTGTTTGTGCAGAGCCGCCAAGGTTTTTCCAGTAACATCTTACAATCATTTTGACACCAATTTTTATGGAAATCAGACGTAACTTGTTAACCATTTGCTGCCGGGTGGATTTTTCTTGAGCAAGGCGAGATGCTGGGTCCTTTTCAAGATTTTCTGTTTTCAAATTCTTCAAAAATTCATCATTTCATTTAATGGCCGTTGATACCAAAATGAAGGACTCTTTGGGTACTACTCTAAAGCTAAAAATTCATTGACTGCTGAATATTTCAGCCAGGCCTGCAGCCTTGGAAAAAGAGCCCAGATTGTGCGGTGTTACGTAAGATTCTTTTGTTCCCGAAACTGGCACAGTGCACTGCTGACCTCTTTTCGATAGGGGCCAGATTAGCGTGCAGCAGTGCTGTGTGGCTCATCGCTGCAGTGGTGGAGCGCTTTTGTCCCCAGTGGTAATCCACTCGCTCTAAATGCCTTGGACCGTGGTATACTATTTCAAAACAAGGCTGGATTATCTCCACTATTGAGAGCAAAAAAAATGTTGGTAATGCCCAGCAGCTCAGTCTTTTGTGCTGAGCACGGCCTTTTGTTATAAGGCCCAAATCTTTTGTCCCAGTTCCGGGCTCCCCGGCTGTGCATATAAAGCCTATGTACTTGAAAACGGGTCGCCTGGCAGGCAATGGTTAATACTTGTTATTCTGAGACACATGCTCAGTGCTCGTATATTGACACTAGTGAGGGGGTGTGAACAGTAAAAGAACATAACACAAAACCAAATAAATTAGTCAGATTAAGCGGAACTTCCACAGATGTTCTTGTGATGAATGACCTCACAGGCACTTAAGGCGTCCAAAAGTGTTGGGGCATACATTGTGACCTCTGGCGAGCCACTAGCCTCTTTCTCCACCCAGGAGGGTATAAGTGGGCACCTGTTAGGGGCAGAGAGGGTTATCGCGGCTGATTAACCAGATAACAGCACCTGAAACGGTTAAACTGATGGCTGTAAACTCCGCAAGGGCTGGAACTGGTTTATAGGAATGTGTCTCGGCAGAACAAGCAGGGGTAACATATTGCCTCGCGTCTGTTCAGTGTGCGTCCTTTTTCTTCGTGAATCATGTATTTCTGACCACCATCTTACTTTTCTGTGTGTAGAGCGTACGTTGCTCTGTTCATGCGTCACCTGTGCGAGCCTGGTTCGGACGGTGCAGACACGTTTGCTGATGGGGTGCCGCGAGAAGGGCTATCCAGACAGCACGTGCTGACCCGCATCGGTGTCATGAGCCTCATACGTAAAAAGGTCAGTACTCAAGCAAAATAGGAGAAGCGTGCCCCTGAAATTCTCAAATTTATTAAATGGTACTCACCTCTTCACCCTCGGGTAAGATTTGAACACTTCAGATGGGTCTCGCAAATTAAACTTTAGTAAATGTAACCTGAGTTATTTTTGAAATGGACTTGGTGCAGCAACTGGTTTAGAGGGAGGTGCGTTGACAATATGGTAGAACCTATGAAGGAAGCATTGCTCTGTGCCTGCCGGTTTTTATGTGTGTCTTTGGTTCGGAGTGAACATGAGCAATTTGAAATGGTACTCCTGTGTTGGTCAGGAAACTATTTGGAGCTTTACGGTGAAGAGCATAATGACAAATGATATTTTTCCACTGAGGGGTAACAAACAATTGATAATGTGATTTTCAGTTATTTGAAATTTGATGATGTGGTTCCCGCCAGGTGCTGGAGTTTGAGCCCATCAACGGCAGCATCAGCATCCCCGAGCTGGTGCCCAACCCCAGCTCGGTCCTGGACAACTTCAAGTCGGACTCCCGCAAGTCCTCCAGGACGGCCTCGCCGGCCCCGACCCCAGCTAGCTCGGACTCGCCCATCCCCACCCCGGCCACTGCCGCGTCCCCTGCCGCCGCTGCCCCCTCCCCGGCAACCACCGTCGACTCCAAGCCCGAGGAGACGGAGGCCGGGTCCGGGGAACAGAAGGAGAAAGATGCGGCTGCGACCAAGGAGAAACCAGATGCCGAGGTAGGACCACAGAGGTTCCTTCAGTCATAACAATCACACATAGTCAAACATTCACCCCACTCACGTTCTCCGGCTACACTTTTTACAGTGGCTAATCACCACCAGTTGGATCATTATTCTGGTTGGTCCTGTATTCAGACAAATTCCATCAACAGCCGTAAGCAGGCGACTGGTAAACGAAGCTAGCTTATCAATCATCAACAAAGAACTACTATGTCAAGTTATATTGAGTATATATATATATATATTATATAGTCATAACCAAGTTTGCTTGATGTTGGTTGAGGCTTAAAACTGGTTAAAATAGTCCCTCAACAAATTTTGTCTGATAGTACAACTTCTTCCAGATTTAATGTTTGCATAAAAGAGTTAAATTACTAGAACGCTGTTTACCACTTATTGCTGGAGTTTCCGGAACCGGAGTCCTTGGGTTTATCTATGCGTAGCCGGGCTGCTTGAAATTGGACAAAAGAGCTGGGCCTTGTAACAAAAGACCGTACTAGGAACAAAAGACCGAGCTGCTGGGAATTGCCAAAATATTTTCAGTCGTCATTAGTGTAGGAAATCCATCATTGTATTGAATGATTATACCACCGGGGACAAAAGCGCTCCAGCTCTCCAGGGATGAGCGATACAATACCGCTGCACGTTAATCTGGTCTGCATTTGAAAAGACACCAGCAGTGCACTGGGCCAGTTTACGGATCAAAAGAAAATTATGTAACACTGCACAATCTGGGCTCTTTTTACAAGGGCGCAGGCCTGGCTGAAATACTCGGGTGTCGGTAGATGTTGTCTGTCAGATTAGAGTGGCCACCAGACAGTCAGACAGTCATTCGTGTGGGTGTAAACGTCCAGTAAATGAAGTTATGAATTTTTGAAGAATTTTGAAAATGGAAAACCTTTAAAATCCCCCGGGTATACATCATGCAACTTAAAATTAAAACCGGCAGCATATGGTTAACCCCTCCACCGCAGAGGCTGTGTGAACACCCATCTGGTATTTATCCATTTACTCTCAGTGGGTAAGATAGACTACATTGTTTTGAAATATTTGGGCTATTTGATATGGATGGCTGGATTTTACTCAACTGATCCTCAGAGCAAGAAGGAAGAGAAAGATGGCCAAGAACCGATGGACCTCGACAGAGAGGAAGAGGACAAGAGCAAGACAGAGGACGGAGACGAGACTCGGCCAGACCAGGAGAAACAGGCGAAGAACGAGGCAAAAGACGAGGAAGCTGGAGAAAGTAAGGAAGATAAAAACTATAATCTCAGTCTTAAGAGAACTATAAACACATAAGCAAAAACGGTGTATCCTGAATAATTTGAAAGGAAGTGAGACCCAGGTCGCTGTGCCCCCATGTGCTCACTTAATATGCCCCCGTTTGGCTCTAAAAACACCTCCCGGTTTTTTACAGTTGCTGTAGTGTCGATCCCTTGACAGGTTTTTTCATTTACAGCTTTACATTGCTGTCTTGGAGTGGTCGCGGTACTGTTTTGTAGCCTGCTGTAAAACTTTCTGGCTTGCCCATTTGTACTCGCAGAGCCGGATGCCACAGATAAGAATGAAGCTGGAGAAAAGATGGAAACAGACGACCAGGAAGTATCCAAGGAGAAATCTGAGGATGATCCCAAGACGTCTGAAACAGAGGAGGCCGGGGAGAAGGAGAAAGAAGCTGCAACGACGCAGGAGCCAACAGGAGAAGAGAAAGTCGAATTAGTCAAAGATGAGGAAGGCACCAGTCAGCCCAATGACAAGACAGGCGAGGCTGCCGAGACGGAGGAAAATGCTGAGGCGAAGGAAGAAGCGAAAGATGAGAAGCAGCCCGGTGCAGATACCAAGAAAGACGGCGGAGACGACAAGCAGGAGAAGGCAGAGGAGGAGCAGAAGAACGGGACGGCAGGCGAGAAGGAGGAAGACGACGATGACGACGACGTGGTGGAGGTCAAGGAGGAGGCCAAGAAGCCAGCCGAGAAGGAGGAGAGCCGCAAGGAGGATGCCAAGAAGGCTGACGCCAAGAAGGACAAGCGGCTCTTTGTCTTCAACATTGCCGACGGCGGGTTCACGGAGCTGCACACGCTCTGGCTGAACGAGGAGCGGGCGGCCAAGAGTGTTGGGGAGAGAGCCAATGAGATCTGGCACCGGAAGCACGACTTCTGGCTACTCAGCGGCATAGTCAAGTATCCTTTTACACGTCAAACCAGGGCAGTACCCCAAAGGAATGTCCCTATGCACACTTTCCAGGCACTCAGTTTAGAGGTATTTCAAATTGTTTTACCATTCACAAGTATAAGCACAATCTAGGAACCTCCCCCCCCCAAGTTGGGGGAATTTGGTGAAATTTGGAGAGTCTGAGCTATAGAGTTGAAAGGAGTCCAGGTACTAAACGGGCATTAGGTACTATGTTTGATTACTCATTGGGCATTTTGGACACCCTTTTGTAGACATTTGAAGATCAAGTGATTCCTTTAGTACCACTCTTCTTAGATGCAGAATAAAGTTGGCCCGCCCCTATGACAGAAACTATTTGACAGAGAGATAACCCTAAGATGCCGTCACCTGTTTATCATACTGTATGTTCACTGCCAGAGGGTTTAACTAAGCAGGGATTCAGCAACCAGTTAACGCACACGTATTGGCCCCCTTAACCCTTGGCTGTTATTAGACACGGGTATGGTCGCTGGCAGGACATACAGAACGACCTGTGCTACGCCATCATCAACGAGCCCTTCAAGGTGGACCTGGGCAAGGGTAACTACCTGGAGATCAAGAACAAGTTCCTGGCTCGGAGATTCAAGGTAAAGCTGGCGGGAAAAGGTCCAAGATGCTAGCTATCCCCACACTTGATGTTTGTTGGACGTCTATCTCAAATTGGGCGTTTTAAACCAAAGCTGTAGGATTTTGCGTTGGAAGGCATTTGCAGTAGAGAAAGTAATGCAAAGTATTGTCAGCATCCTTGTTTAGATTTGCCTTGAAGCCTGTCCATGGTGTCTCTGTTGAGTTCTTGAGGGAAACCCCCTTCCATTATTTTTGGGGGTTGTCGTAATGGAACAGTCGGTGTGAGCGGTAGTCTGTATAATGCTCTTGGCATAACTGAAATGCTCTTGTAAATGAACTGTAACCCTTGTTTGACTCTCATCAGCCACAAAGTGTAGACAGCCTGACGCACCATCTATTGACCATAGTGAAATCAGACGTAGTCGATCATATGGCCCCTGTATTTCACTGTGACTTCTGTGATTTCAACCCAGTTGATTTTTCCAAAGATCTCAAAATAACAGAGTAGAACTTGGAATATTTGCAGATGCTTACTCGACCTTTCTGAAGGGAAGAACTTTTTTTTTCACTATTTTGAACTTGCACAAATGAAAAATTAAAACAGAAAAAAAAAGAGAGAAAGTGATAATTACATTACATCCAGTGCAGTACTTTGCTTTGAGTCAACATTTCCCTGAAGGGATTGCGGTCAAGTGTCTTTTGTTACTGTCATTTTGGGCAGGAGTATTTGGAAAAGTAACTAACTGTCGCCTTTACATTTTTTTTTTAGAGAAATCACAATTCTGTGGGTACCCATCAATTGAAAACATGAGGGGTACCTTGTTCTGGTAAAACCAGTTGAACAAAACTAACGCTAACTTGCTTTTATCAACGGTTCCTCTCTCGCCAGCTCCTGGAGCAGGCCTTGGTCATCGAGGAACAGCTGCGGCGGGCCGCCTACCTCAACCTGACCCAGGACCCCAACCACCCGGCCATGGCCCTCAATGCCCGCTTCGCCGAGGTAGAGTGCCTGGCCGAGAGCCACCAGCACCTGTCCAAGGAGTCGCTGGCCGGCAACAAGCCAGCCAACGCCGTGCTGCACAAAGGTGAGAGAGAAGGGAACTTTGAATCCGTCAGGCTTGGATCTGTGACACAGCAAGGCCCCTCCCTGGGCGCGGGCTTCAGGATGAATTGACGAGGTCAAAGGGCGAGCAGCTTATTGTGATAATGTGACTAGAAAACTTTGTTCAAAGCATCGTATAGAAATTCAAACATAACTTACGCGATCCTTTCTGTGAAACTGTGCTCTTAAGGTCATCTTTTTTTTTGGGAATTTTGTTCCAGTTTGCGTTAGCAAGTCAAGGTGCCTGTGTTGGTTATTTCTCAGTCTGGAGTCCTGATGAAAATGAACATTATATGGGCGAAAAATGTTGAGGGTTCCTATTTGGTTCATACATTAGGGTTGTTTCTTTTGAAAGTCGTTAACTCAAAAGTGGCTCTTGTGACTTGTGACAGAGTGGGTCCCATGTACTAGAATTCCCAGTGGAATATTTCCCTCTTTCAAGGTCCCACATGTTTGCTTGTCTGTAGGACACGAATGAGAGAGACAAAAATGCAATCACAAAGCCATAAGACTGGTTTGTTGTGGGAATCACCAAACAGGTGCTTCAGACTCTGGATTAGGTCAGTTTGACCCGGATGTATTTGAAGCCTTGTCTTTAACAAAGCCCAAGGCCAAATTGAGGTAAAATGTCTTGCTTGAGGACATGCCTGACTCGGCTGGACTTGAGCGTCCCCTGCCTGCTGGGCAACTTGGTGAAGTTCAGACTTACAAAGCCGCCCATTATCGCCCAGTACAAATTCCTCCCTCCAGTACAGCCATTGACTAATAAAATCTTTGAAAATGAAATACCTAAATTGAAAAATGTTCCTGTTTCCCTCCCCCCCCCAGTGCTGAACCAACTGGAGGAGCTCTTGAGCGACATGAAGTCGGACGTGGCCCGTCTCCCGGCAACCCTGTCCCGCATCCCTCCCGTGGTGGCGCGCCTTCAGATGTCGGAGCGGAGCATCCTGAGCCGGCTGGCCAATCGTGACGGCCACAATGCCCAGGGCCATCCAGCCCAGACCCAACAGGTAAAAAAGATGACAAAATAGAGAGACCTCACACTGGCACGCCAATGCACCATTTCACGGGTATTTAACAAGGAAAAGCAGTGGTTTGTTCTTTAATACTTGGGAGTCTGGGCGTGAAAGCATGCATGAAGGTTTATTACAGCTTTTCTGTAAATGGCGACAAATTGACATATTGGCTCTGAAAAGCCCTTCCGAGAAAAAGCTGATTCTCACATATTCTTTACTCAAATGAATTTTGTTTCTAGTTCCACACAAAAGCTGCAGCACAGTTTAATTGCGATCGTTTTTACCGTTCAAGACTGATGTCTTTCCTTTGCTTCAAGCATGCTTTCTTTATCCTGGCCCCCTGATCTAACTTTTGGCTAGTTTGCTGTACTGTCCTGAACATCGGTATCCACAGTTCAGGGACGTCTGCAGATCTTCAGCTTTGTTAAAAAAAATGCTGCAAACAGGGTGCTGATAGGTATGGGTTGGAATCGAGTGTACCCATGTCTCCGACTCCAGCTTTCTGTGGGTTTAGTTGCCTCTGACAGGTTGATGAACGGATCTCGATCCTTATTCGTCCTTCTCGGACTAATCAAATCAGAAAATTGACAAGGCCTATTCTGCCCGCAAAATTGGCTTTGAAAATGCTTCTTGTGCCCTCATAGCCAGCCAGTCAGCCATGATACAATTCACCTTGTGATCAAAGCAGAGTGTTGGAGGACAGCCTCGAGTTAATCCAAAAAGCAAATAAATTGAAGTTTGAAACTATCTATTAAGTTGAATAGAATTCGCCACTGTTGAGCCAGAGTGCTGGCCATATCTGCTGGATGCACAAAACAGGGAGTTTCTTAACTTGCGGGATTAATTTTGGAGAGCAGTGCAGTTGAAAATTGGTATCGTAAATGGAGCCCCCTGGGAAAAAAGTCAGAGTCGCTCGGAGGCTTCAGAAATGACTGTTAAGCTACAACGCCCTCAAGAGATGTGTTCACAGCACACTGCTCAGACACCAGGGTTGTGCTTTATGACCATGGTTACTAGATACTTTGAACTGACCTTGAGAAGTTCCTTTGTGTAGTTCTAAACTGACCAGTATTCTGAGTATGTTGCAATGCACGTGTACAGTGCAGCTCATCGGGCAGTTGCTTGTGTGTGCTAGTTCAGGCTCCCAAATTTTGGGTTCCTGATTTAGATTTTAAAGAGAAAATTTGCGGATCTTCCATATTTTTTTTCACCTTTTCAATGTGATTCCTCTTCTTAACATTTTCCGAAACACACTAAATGACTTCCAATTAACAACTTGGAACTAATTTCAACTGCACTGCCTCTGTACCTGAATAACTATCCCAGGATGTGATCATGTTCATTCACCCAGTCACTGATTCCTTCTCGACACGTATGCCGTCAAACACTTTCATCGTAGAGCGATACAGAAAGTGGAGTCACTTAGAATTAGCATTTCTCAAAACTCCGTTTTATATTAAAGGACACCTTGTCTTATTTTATATCCAGATGTACCTAAGGATTTGCAAAAAACAAAATGGCGTCAGCCGTTAAATGTATCTGAAAGGCCATTTTTAAGAAAAGGCTTCTCTTGTTTTTTCTTTTTTCTTTTGTTACTGTGAAATGCTTTAAGCATCATAATAGCTAATGTACATAAGTGTCAGTACTTGAGTTTATATTTCTTCACGATTTGTGTTATTTTAGGAGCTTTAAATTGAAATGCAAATTTATTCTTTTGTTTACCCTCACATGATCTGTTCCGTTTGTTTTCCTTTTTATTTATTTAGTTAAACAGTAGTCACTTGTCAGGGAGTTGTACGGATTTAATATCATAAGCAATGTGGGCAACGGGGTATATGGTTAGTCGCTGGGTATTTGGGGGAGTATTTAAGATGAAGATAAAACTTGTTTGTCTGTTTTTGCCAGATGAATAAGATTACTTGCCATATGTAACTTCTGGGGTTGAAAGTTGAGTCTTAGCTGTTGAAGGGCGCCGTGGCCCTGGAGACAGTAGTATATCGAAATGGGTATTTATCAGAGAAACATCAGTATGTAAGAATATATAGTACTATTAGGCCACTGCATAATAATATAATTCTGGTATTAGGGTAGTTGGTATGTAAATGATGAGGCAAGTTTACAAGGTAACCCACGCTGGTCATGTGCTCTTGAAGTTATTTGTAATAACGAGAAGGCAGTGAGGTTGGATGTTATTTAATCGACAATCAATTGACAGTTTGTACTAACATATGCAATAACAGCATAACATGCCATAGTGAACACCTCTGTCCCTTTTATGGCCACAAGTGAAACACACCCTAAATTATGTGTATTTCCCTCATTGTTTCCAGGGAACTATTGTTGTATGCAAACTTTGAACTAAACATCACCTCGGTTATTTCCAGGCTTTTGGTAACAGGGTTTTCGTAACACTTCGTGCGTATCAATGATCAGGGGCCATATTTATGACAGACTTATTTACCTGTTCACGGACTCAAAGCGTGCGGTAAAATTTACTCAAGTCACTGCGCTATGAAGTCCCAGCCACACTCGGGAGAGAAATTCATGCCAATACTTGCAAGGATTATCAAAAAAACGGTTGGTTGCCTGTGGTTATTCAGCATAAGCTTTTAGTGTTTTCTGTGGTGTCCAACTCGAGGAATCTGAAATGACTTCAGCATTCAAGAGAAGACTGAAATGGTTGTTCATGCCTTCGAGAGTCTTCCATGTAGGACTTAAACTTGAGTAGGTTTGACCTCGTTCCAAACCAAAAAGAGATAACTTTAGTGTACACGTAATTTAAGCACAAAAAAGATATTAAGTTTTTGAGGAATAAATGTTGCACTGCGGATGAGCACGTCCAACCCAACCGCTTGACTTGATCTGGTGTTCTTTTCTTTCTTTCCCCGTCCGTCCCTGTGTCTCGTCCGTCTCTCTCTCTCTCTCTTTCTCGCTTCAGATTGCTCAACCTCTGTCCCAGGGGGTGGGTAACAAGTCGGCCGTCGGTCCTGCGTCGGCGGCCACCGCCTACGCCACTTACAGCGCCAAGGGGGCAGGGCCGGGAGGCAACTTTACGACCGGGAGCCAGCCGGCTGGGCGACGGCCCATCATTCAGCACGGCCCTCCCCAATTTACCGGTGTCCAGACCAACCATTTCGGACAGAGTAAGCTTTGTCTGATATTCCTCTTCTTTTTCCCCCCTGCTTGTCGCAAACAACTCTACTCTGGCCAGTGTTGTCCCGTTCCCCACCGAGCATTTCAACCGCTACCTCGGGAATGGAAAAGGGGCTCCAAAACTGCCAGGAAAACCCAAGGCCCTTGATAAATCTACTTTCGTATCAAATGGAATCCCATTACATTTTTTTTTTCTTTTTTTAATTCCTCTAACAATGCATGTGACTTTTCTTCTTGTGAGCAACATTGATTTTCCCTGCAGCTGGTCGATGCTTTCACCTCATTTGAGGCTAGGTGGTTTACATTTTCCAGATCACATGTCCAGGCAGCCAAGTGTTCACAAAATAGCGTGCGTTATCGCAGTGAGCGTGCATGTTCACCAGTTGAAGGGGGAGACTTTTTCTCAGAACCCACAAATGCCTGTAACTTCAAGTCTTACTCAGAGGAAATACAGCCTCCGATATTTTATTCAGGTGGGGTGGGGGCATCGCTGAAGTAAATATTTATTACTGGGTTTTGCCTGTCCGCAGTTCCTGCCCAATTTCACAGGTGTTGCATTCTCAGTGCGGTTTGAGAGCTGGTGCCATTTCTGTTATACTCCGCGTAGCATAACATGCTGATCGGCAAATATTAGCTGCAGCTTCCTATTAGCCAAACTTTTTGTGTACTTCGCCAATTTCTGTGCTTCACCGCTCCTTGAATTGGACACCACCAATGGGAAAATCTACTTGAGCTTTATACCCAGGGTGGGATGTGAACCCATGGCCCCCCCCCTGCTCAGCAGCCCAGACGTCCTCAACCATTCAATAGCGGGTTAGCCTGTCGGTATGGAATGCAATTTGCACCTGTGGTCTATCCTGCTGGGGGGAGGGGAGGGGAAAATTCCCCCCCCCTGATGCCATTTGGTAATAGAAAGAACCTACAGCATTTCAAAAAAATGAAAGGGCACTACCAGTTTCCATGAAGGCAGAGGTAACAAGGATTCTTTTACGAATAAAAATTTGTACAGTGGTTTTCAACAAATGTCCAGTTAGCCCCCCAACACAAGATCTGGATACGCTTTGCCTCGGCGATCAAAGTCCACCCCCTCACCCCCACAAACCTCAGTATTAAGGATTGTCACCAGCCTGGCGTGGACTCCTTCAAGGAAGAAGAGCGTCAGTGGGTCTGAGGAGGCACCATTTCTAAGATGGCATCACACCCAAGAGTATGTTTCCCAATACGAGGTGCACATGCATTTCTCTCAGTTGATTGCTGAGGAATTTCTCGCACATGCACCGCCTGCCTTTGTACGCGGTGCCCACTGCAGTATCAGCTTTGAATGCTAGTCGCCGAAATGAGATCTGTTCCCTGGGTTGTCTCCCCTCCCTGCAGCCATTCAGACCATCCCCCAGGGGAACGTACAGGTCCTGCCCGACCCCGGCCACGCGGTGATCGTCAAGAACCAGTCGGGTACCCCGTCCACACAGGCCACCGGCGGCAGCAATTATTACACCACCATGCTGAGCAACGCCTCCAGCGCCATCTCCAATTCAGGTGAGAGGAATGAAAAGGATGGGTGTTGGCACTGATTTTGTCCTGGGTACTCCCAGGTTATTCATTTTCCATGAACTTGTATTCCGCTGCTTTGCGTCATACTTTCCTTTTCCCCTGGATCATGTCCAACAATTGTTCTCCCCAGATTAACAAAATTTGGAAATAAGCAAGGCTGGGTTCATGCAGTGGTACTTGGCTGACTTTCCAAAACTACATTTGTGGCTCAATCTCCCATTAGATGCGACATAGTCCGGACCATAGCCCTCACCGGACTGTGTTTGGGTTTTTTTGTCCATGTTGAGAGAGGTAGAATAGGAGTTGGGTTGAAGGTTAAAGTTATGGTGCATTATTTTGCCGCTGTCGTTTAAGGTGCGATTCTCACTTGAGCCTGCCCTATAGTCTGAATTCAGTCCAAGCTGGACAGTTTTTATTTGTCACAAGTTCGCACCCTTGAGAAGCAGGGAGCTGGTACAAAGTAGTGATTCAGGTCTGGAATCTTGTCAACAGTCAGCCTGGAATTTCAGCCCCACTCACTTTTTTTACTACTTGCGCCTTGGGCAAGAATTGGCTTCCTTCTGGTGCTCTAGGTTGGATTCAGATCCCTCCCAGCCCATGTGATGGTGATGGACTGAGTGGTAGCTCAGCTTGCCTGTCAGTGCAGTGACGGAAGTTCAAATCCCACTGAATACATTTTTCGACCAATTATCTTTTCCAGCCCCCCCCTTTTTGATCTCAGTACACTTTTGCTAAATAGTTAGGGTGTTTGTGCAGATGACCTAGGATTCCCAAGACTTGCCCCCAAAGTCTGTGAATGTGGTTCGAACCCCACCTAGGCTGCATGCATGATTTCACAGTCACTGTTCCATTTCCAGCTCGTAGTCTTGCCCGTCGTTTGTGACTTACATGTACATTATCACTTGATTCTGCATCTTTCCCCATGCTGTTTTCCCTGTATATATTCACTGTGATGTAACAGTGCAGAGACTTACATGTTTATGTCGTTTTGTCATTTCATTTCCTGGTCCAAAAGTCTGATGACGTTATGCCATTCCCTCTCGTAATCTTTTGGTTTGACATCAAAGTCTGTCACCTGCCTTGTTTCCATGTTGATTCTGAACTTTGCAAAAGGAAAAGAAATGTTGTTGCACTGTCAATTGAAAAGTGGTAAAGTTCCGTTTGTTTTAGACTGTGATCCGTTTAGCAAAAAACAAATCAATTTTCCTTGCTTCTTGGTCAGAACTTGAGCTGTGAAGAGAAACCAAAACTCCACTTGCTGATGGACAAAGAGTACTTTCAATCTCTGCTGTTTCTAATTTCTTGGTTTTGACAGTATCGTAAATAATTTCGGAGTATTGATGTCATCTTCACCTGAACTCGTGCTTTTGATGGCATTGTTCGAAACATTGCAATTGTACCGATTACCACTTGGTCAAGAGTGCAGTGACATTTGAAATAATACCCCGTTTTTTGTTTTGGCCCATCCTTTTCCTTCTCCCCCAAACCCTCCCCTCCCTTTTGTTGTCCAGTTGTGGTGAGCAGGGACATAATGGGTTTGCTACCTGACGCCCCTCAAAAATCACTCCGAGAAAAACACAAAGTAAGTTCACCCATACCCGATTTGGGGTATACTCCCGCTGTATTTTTGGGGGTATCCTCCATTGGGAGTCTCACCAAAAGTGGACATGAAAATTGACACTTTGGGGGATATCCCTCCTTTGGGGGAAATCAGTGAATACTTTAAATACCCAAATGATGTTCGGCTTTAAGGTAGGCACAATTAGTTACACAGTGAGTGTCCATAGGCACATCCGTAGTGCATGAACACTGTTCTGTTTCTCTGTAGACGGAGATGTTTACATCCATTTGTCACGTTTATGTCATTTTTTTCTCAAGCATGTAGTTTTGTCCACTGTCACACCAAACGTCACACATCCCCAGAACACTTTCACATCGTCAGTGGCATTCTATTGCTGGTACTTGAAACCTCAATCAAAATTGAAGCCAAAAGAGGTCATCCTGCTGTAGTGTTCGCTTTGGAAGTTGAGGGACTGGGCCCAAGATCATGAACTCGATGAACAGACAGATAGTACAAACAGAAAAGCAACGGAGAGCCAGTCGGCAGTGTAGAACACTTGGTTGGCTATTTACTCGGTGAACAAGTCCTGCCTGAGCTTTGCCCAAGGCTCTGGGCTGGTGGAGATGTGTAAAATGGCCACCTAAGATCATGAAGTTTTGCAAAAAAAGGGATAATTTTTTTTCCCCCTCCTGTTTCTGATCTCAGAAATTGCACTGTCTGATCAAGACCCATTTTGCTTGCAGTGGTGGAGTGCAGAGGTTTTTCACGTTGCGTTAACATGACAAAGAGAATGCATTTCAGGAAGCATACAATGTCTGTGGTGTGTGCGTTCCGCGCATGTCGGCGTAAATTCAACCGCTGACCGTCAAACATCATGTGACTGAAAAGCCTCTATAGAGCCACGTTTCAGGTTTTCACGCTTCTTTTTCTTTCCTTTTTTTAATTAAATTTGCAAATGCCATGTGCTTTTTTGCATGTCCAATCAGGGCCATCATCATCATCGTCATCATCACAAGTCAAGGGTCAAGATGGGAGGCAGATCAGATGTGAGTCGTCTACTCATTTTTCTTTTAAAAGAACCTAGCCAAGGAAAAAAAAAGTGGTCAGTTGTTGGGAGGGAAGGGACGGGGTCTAGTGTGTGTAAATTCAACACCGTGCTTTAAAGGCAAGTTGTTCATCAAACATGCTTACAGAATGACTTCTGAAATCTCACCTGTAATATTCATTGTGAGAGTCTTTCATGAAAATGCTTTTTGCAAAGTCATGCTCTGGAATTTAGACAGCTTAGACAGCTGAATGTGTGTGGGTTTAATAGTGACCATTGTAAACTTCCCCTAAAAATTGGAAAGATAAAAAGGAATGAGGAAAACGGGCAAAAGAAATTTTTAAAAATAGACGTACAGGGGATGGAAATCACCAATTTGCTTGGGAAAGACCTCAAAATTTCCCCGTCCCGCTTTCAATTTTTTTTGTTCAGCTGAGGAGTGCGTTGCCTCCCCCCCTCGGATATTCTCCCCCTCGAAAGAAAGTGGTTCCCTCTCCCCCCCCCCCAAAATGCTAAGTCCCACCAGTTTTGGCACCGCGCAAAGTGCATTCCATTTATTTTCAGGCCAGCTTATTCGGGACATCTTCAGCAAGATAAATTTCATGATGTTGCCCACAAGTGACAACACTGGCCCCAATCGAGGGTGTACTTTTTTTATCTAAAGGCATATAATCAACAACAGCGATATGGAATCATACACTGCTCAAACTTTGATGAACATCTGATTCAGAGATTGGTACGCTTTTCAATTCCAGTTGGCAACTGGCTTGAGAATTGACCAGTGTAGAATCTGTCAAATAATTTGACCTCACAGTTTCTCAGTGTGTCGTTTAATATTCCGCCAGAAGAAGTGATTCCGGACGTAAAGTCTAATACCTGTAGTGAGATCGTTTTGGCATCTGTCGCAACGGTTTTCTTTTTCCCCAGGATCAGAGAAAGCTGAGTCGGCATGCAGCTACCTCCCTGGCCAACCTTCAGCAGCTGAGGACAGCGATTGCTGCCCGCAGTATGGTGGCATCCGCTGCGCCCTCCACCTCGGCTAAGCCTGCCAAAGATTAGACCAAGCATCCCCCGTCCGTGATAATGTACCCCGTCCTTTAAAGAGGCCTGCCTCGTCGCACTGAGTGGACTGAAAAATTCACCAGTTGGTCACGGAGCGCTTAAACTAGGGCTGGCCGACAGTCTTGCTCCATCACTCACACTGATTGATTAACGGCTTTATGAAGAAGTTGATATACATGTATTTGACTTACAACATCCATCTTATTTGCAGGGTGAAGTTGTTTCCTTTAATAAGAAATTATGAGATAAGATAGGACTTCTGACTTAAAAGTTTCCAACTGCACTCCCATTTCTGTGACCCTGGGGTTTCCCCTTTGAAAACTCACACCCGCTAATAACCAGCTAGAGAAAAACTGAAGAGAAACCCGAGTCGGGTTCCATTAGTTAGCAAAGAGTCTGTGCTGCGTCTCGCTTGTACTGTGTAGTGTCGCACGTAGATCCCTTTTTGAAAGCAGAAGGAAACAGCACCATGGTGTATTGTTGTAGAAGTTCAGTGGAATTAGAAGTGTAAAATGTGATCGCTGAAAGAAACTAATCTGAAGCAGCTGTAGAGGATATATTGGCCGTTTTTTCAGTCTGGCCAATGGAATGTGCCAAAGTTGGCCAGTTGGCCACTGTGGACAGCCAGCCACTTTTAACAGCCAAGCCCATAAAGCTTATTTCTTCACAGGTGGCCTCAAAGGCTGAAAGTGGCCAGCTGGCCGGATCTGGCCAGTGACGCCGCAAGGAACAGTAACCTCCTAAACCACCCGTCAGCTTATTTCAGTAACCCAGAAGGAAACTCCACTAGACTTAAAAATGCAACCCCTCAACTTGGACATAATTTCTGTGTACATAATTACCAACACCTGTCTGTATATATAATGGAAGTTGTCAATGCTGCAACAAAAAGAAGGGTTACAGTAATTTTGTTACTTTGAAGAAACATGAAGTGAACACCTGAAAACAGACATCGTTAGTTAAGTTGTGGTGTGGAGCATGAAGTTTAACCAAACTCGTAGATTTTAAAAGTACACTCTCCTGCATGCGCTTTTGGATCACACAAGTCATGACGTACTTTCAAAAAAATGTGCATGAACTTTTTTCTGAACAAATCAGTGTAAAACACTGCTACTTCTTGTTAAAGACAAATCAGTTTTGTTTATTTTTGTACCAGTAGAAAGAACAATCCTTGAAAAATTGTTGACGAATGATTCACTGATGGTATTCATAATGACAACTAACTTATAGTATTTGGAAATTTATTTTCTTTCTTTTAGAGTAATGTATATTTTGTAATGCGTTCGCAGTATCGCCGTGTTGACATTTCAACTCATGAGGCGGGCAGACTTACATAAAATGACTCCTTACATCTGAGTAGTTCTGTTTTCTTAAGTAACATCTTTTGTTCTGTAAAGTTTTGTTATATTTTCAAGAAACACTGTCTTAACCAAACAAAGGCACACAATCGTTATGTTAAGATCGCTTTGTACAAACTGCTTTGTCTTGCACGCTCTGGTCCTGTGTATGTGTGTGTTGATGCCAGCAAAATAAGAGGAAGAGATGAAGAGAAATGGGTCTTGTTATTCCGTGGAGTCCAACCCGTGTCTGTTTTATCAAATCCGCTGTTTTCGTTCTTGTATTGCGTTTGCAAAGTATCCAAGAGTCACGCTCGAGCCGCTCCGCTCTCCCCACTGTACGAGCATCCATTTCTTATATATCAAGATCAGATCAAGACTTGGTAAATTTAGCTCACCTGAGATATGTAGGTAATGTAGCATATTTATCCAGCAAGTCATTTACACTTCACTTAATATTAATTCTAGGCAATACTGATAGAAATCAGACACCATACTTGGGCCTTCTCACAAAGGAACGCAGCGTTCCATGTGGTACGCGGCTGTTTCCAACGGAACAGCCGACCATTTCGGAATGAGAACATGGCATTCCAATGGGAACGTTCCACATTATGACATGCTCCCTAAGTTAATTTACAGTGATAGGAAAATTATTTCTTTTCTTACATATCAAATTATAAGTTCATTTCAGACTATTTTGGTGTTGGCCAACCTGCTTTTACAGTGCTCAACTTCCTCACAAATATAAACAGGTAGTCCTATTTGAGGCTTCCAACCTATTTTTTTTCACAAACTGTCTCGTCCACTTGCCTAAAAAAATCAGGCATGCAACTTTTTCTTGGATCAGCTGATTTCCTTGTTTTTCAATTTACACTCGTGCCATTGGAAATTGAAAAAACACAGTCTTGGGATTTCAAGCTAATGATGGTGACAGACAACTAAGGTGGAAAGCTTGCGGTAGCACCATGCAAGGATACAATCTCAACAAAGTCTTGTAAAGATTGGAACTTCCTAGTTTTTTGTCCAAGTCCAAGTTGCATGCTTGTAAACTGCTCGCAAAAGCAGAATATTTAAAGGCATACACACTTTGATGCCTGTTTTGGGGCCTGCACCCAGAGCCCTCTGTGTTCTTTCAGTCGTCATGGTGACCGTACACCCTCCGCAGCTTCTCCCGCTTGTTGCGGTTGCCGTGTTTCTTCCAGGGCTTGTCTGCCAACCCCTGCGCTGACCCTTGCCCTTTGATCCCACTCGTACCTCCCCGGGGACCAATGGGCCCCTTGACGTGGGACACCACCGTCTTCGGGGCAAAGAAGGTCTCGTCCAGCTTGCAGGATGTTGGTTGTTTCTTCAGCTGGTCAAAGAAAAGGACAACAAATGTGAACTCCAGGGCCCAAAACAAAATGAACGGGGACTTTTACTGAATGCCGAACCATCACAATTTTAATGAAAGAAAGGGTTAGGGTCAGAAAACTAGGGCTAGCTCGAGTGACATCTCGAGTTCACTTTAATTTTACGAATGTTGCCAAAATGGTCGGACTATTTAGTCTGCCGTTTGGAACCAGAAGCTAGGCATGTGGCTGCATCACTGCTTATCAACAGCAAATTCCATTCCTTAGTGCAGAGGGAACCGCTGATGAGAAAATTACAGCGCCAGATGTAACTGATACTGAATGGCAGGAGAGTTGTAACCCAAGTCAAAATACCAGTGACAATTAGATTCTACAAAAATGCTCGGTCTAGAATTGCCAGAGACTGACCATGACTGCACAGGTGCACTGCAAAATTGGAATCAGAGCTGACATCCACACTTACCTCTAGCAGCAGCTACCACAAGCTAATACCTTGGTGATACCTTGTAAAAATTAGCCAATCCAGTGAAAGCATTTCCCAAGTAATTTGAAGCAATGATGGAGTATTTGCCAGTGGAAGAATTTCCCCATACTCCCACAAAGCCAAGGAATCATGTCCCTAACCAATGACTTCAAAACCAAAATCCTGCCCCCGAAAAAACTAAATAAATAAATTGCCCCAAAGCATGGACACAGTGAGCCACCAACTCGTTGGATTAAAATGAAAGTTGTCTCACGTCAGCTTGACAGCACAACTTTGATCTCTATTTCCTGTGAAGCACTTGGCCATGTATGATCTTATTTCCTCAAGACGTATGCGGCTTGGGCAGGGTGAGTCTGTCCTAATCGCCATACTCGGGTTCAGCAATACTTCAGCCCCTTACCCTATCGCCTCTCCCCATCCCGGAGTAAAAAGGGACCCATGGGGGCAGATATGGTTACTGTGCGGGTGCATCAGGCTACATGTAGTGAACTCCCCACAGAGTTGAGATGGTTTCAAGCATGTTCAGATGTTGTGAGCCCAATAAGCAGGGATAATAACACATTGGCACCTCTGAACGGCACTTTCTGATAGACACTGTACGCACTTTCTGTTAGACACTGAACGCCGTAAAACTGTTCTGATGTCGTTACTTTACGCAAGATTTTCACAGGAAATCTCTTCTTGCTGTTTCTCGACTCACTTTGGTTCCTTCCTCCGTGATGACCGGTCCCGAGGCCTCCCGCTGCGTCTTTGTAGCGTCACCGCCGCCACGGCTGGTGTCCATGCGATCAAAGTCCTGAAATTCGACGGCGTCCATCCCTGGCGGCGGGTGGCAGTACAGCAGTTTGCCCTGCGAGGGGCGAAAAATCCCAATTGATTAACATACGTCAATCATCATCAACCAAGAAAAATCAGCATCACACAGCAGCTGCTGTTTTAAGCAGCGTATGGAAACCTCGCTTCACACACGCTACCCAAGGTGTTGAGACAGGTCCAAAAATTATCCTAGGCCCACCCGTCAAGGGTAGTAGTGCATAAAGCACTCTCTTCCACTGTTCTAGAAATTTGAGCTAATATTTTGAAAATGAATGATTTTTTTTTGGTTAAAATCTTTCTCAAAGTTATGGAGTTGTATGAATTTTTTTTACCTTGACATAGTCTTTTAGGATGACCCTCGCTGCCCTAGGGCAGTCTGGAATACCGTGGTTGGTCATGAAGCCCCGCATATCTGTTAAAAATGCAAATAAATATACCTTCAACTTTATCAAGAATTCAATTAAAACATTTCCACTCAATCTATTAAAGAACAAAATTATTGCATCATCTGGAAAATTCCTCTGCTTCAATTCCTCTTGGAAATTCATTGATATCTGCACCTGAAAACTGGTACCAGTGAAAGACGGATGAAAAACTGATCAAAGCAGCCAGCTACAAACTCTGGGCTTCCAAAGATGATCTCTGGCTGATTTTTGCTCCCGCCTGCTTATTTTTTTCTGAACTCGGCTGTAGAAGACACATCTATTGTACTTCGACTTCCACGGGCCATCAAAGCAAATGTAGCCGCCAGGAAGTGGCTTCCCTATGCAAATACATGATTGCAGCCAAGCAGTCAAAATGACATGATTACGGGGAGCTTACAGGCATAGGCATTGAGGAACTCCCGGGCCGTGGGTGTCCTGTTGGCGTCTTCCCCCCCTCGTGGCTTGATGATGTTGATGCCGTAGATGTTGTTCAGGATGTGCCGAGGGATGCGTTCACAGACGTGTGGTAAGGTCAAGGACGAAAACTACCGAGAATGCCCAGGAAATCCTGATAAGATTGCACGGGAAACAGTTACTTGGCAATGCTCACTGTTAAGAATGTTGAGATTATGTCTCTGGTTCTCGTAAGGAACCACCTTGTTCTTTTCAGAATTCTGTAGAAAAGATCTGAAAATGTGGGACCCAGACCGAAAAACAGTCATCAGAAATTGATCTGAGACCTGGGGGTTTGTGATCAAGGCCAAGACCTAGAGACCGCAAATGACGCAACAAAAATGTTTTAATAAAATAACAAAGGTCAAAAGACACAAGTGTAGGATGTGTCCGAGGACTGTGCATTAGTCAGGAAAGAGTGTCCTCGAACTGACTCAGTCTCTAAATGTCCTCTATGTCTATGTATGTAAGTTGCCTGATGCCATGGTTATTTTGCACGTATTTTCCTTCACAATTGATTAATTGATTGTGTCATTACCAATCCCTCTTTGGCAATGTGTATCGACTGCATTTGGAGACTGGCAGATAAGAATGCATTCACAATTATCAATTCTCCAACAAGTGCCATTCAAAAGGGTTTGGGAACACAGTCCAAGTTCAGGCCGGTGGATGCTTTAGGCAAATGCAAACGTAAAGCAAATTGGACGTCACAAAAACACTTGTACAGTTCGCTTGAGATGAAGTGTGCCCAGCTCGCGCAAATTCGAAGCACAAATACTTGATCTGACACCACAAGAACCTAATTCGTATTTGCTTTCCTCAAGGTAAGACCTGGCATATAATGTTGGGTTTCTTCAACCTTTGCAGATTCTCAAGATCTGCAACGCGGTGGTGCATCCCCAAAAAACATGCCCCGTATAGACACGCTCGCACATGCAAAACTCTCGAAGGGGAAACCAATTTTTGGAAGGCCGGGATTGGGGAGGGGGTAAGAAAGGATATCAGTGAGACGGGAGGAATGCTGTCCCTGAGATGGTCGATGCAGAGGATGCCACTGACGATCATCTCGGCCTTGGAAGACACCATGGAGGGCATGACCAGACCCGGGCAGTCGCACAGACACATGGTGGGCTCCACGTACAACGTCTGCGAGAGGGAGAGAAAGTACACAAAGAGCCTGTTAAGGTTGATCAGGTCTTTCCGAATCAAGCTGATGGTTTGTGAGGATTTTGTAGGATTGAGGAAGGCGGAGCAAGGCCCTTTTTTGCTTTGAACATGTATGACAGCTTGATCAGAGGTGTAAATAACTATGGTGGAATTCGGGAGGGGGGGGCCAGGGTACACACATTTATTTTCAAGGGGGTACTGAAATCAAATTAAATGTAGTCTGTACATTGTAGTTTTTGCGCACGTCAAAATTTCATATGGGGACGAAGAATTCCAATGAGAAGGGCACATCCCCTCCCATAGTTACAATGTATGCTACCACACTTCAAACCCCAGGTTGTACCAATTAATTTCTAACCTTTCAGAGTATCCAGAAAGATTTTTGTTCATAAAGAGAGTGGTTGACCTTACAGTCAGCTAAGACCAGTGTTGTGGTTGAGTCCATCTAAAGACCACTCACAAGACAAAACACGAGACTTGACCAAAGACCGGTCACCAGGCCTGGTCACAAGACCAGATCCAAGGCAAGACACAAGACAAGAAACAAGAGCAGACTGAGGACCAAACACAAGACCAGGCACACGACTGGTCACGAGACCAGTCACAAGACCAGACTCAAGGCCACTCAAAAGACCAGTCACAAGACTGGTGACAAGACTGGCCAAAAGACCAGACCCAAGACCAGTCACAAGACCAGTCATAAGACAAGACACAAGGTTACCGATAAGGCCAGATAAAAGGCCAGAAACAGGACCAGTCACAAGGCTAGACACAAAACCGGTCAAAAGATCAGTCACAAGTAACAGGTTGAACAATGGCAAAGGTATGCTTCAGTTGCAATTCATTTGAGTAGCATAGGACTTAATTCAAACTTGAGATCTTGTGATGGTCTTAAGCGGTCATGACCCGAACATTGGCTCAGACAAAACAAGAGTCACAGGACTAGGGCAAACATGCTAACACATGGCACACTCCATTCCAAATAGGAAAGAAAGAAAACCACTAGCCTGACTGTGTCACTTATGATTGTGAGGGTCAAACTTAATAAGCCTTTTACAAGTTAAATTTGAATAGAATCTGGTACACTGAGTTATCTGATTGCACACAAGCATAATAATTTGAATTCCCCAGACTAAAGACACTGTTGCTATTCCTTGTGATCCACATAGTGACCACCATCTCTGGAATGGACTGGTTCCTTTGTGCCCTTCTTATCCACTAAAAATACTGTTTGGTGCATGGCGTCTCTTATATAACTAAGCAAAAGTTTGCCCTGAATCACATGGCATAACAACAGTGTCTTTAGTATGGAGAATTCAATTTGTTATGTTCACATGAATTTAGAGAACTCAGTGTATCAAATTTCATTAAATTTAACTCACAAAAGGCTTATTGCTGGCTCAAAGAGCACCAACGAACAAGATGTGGGCACACATCTAGATTTTTTCCTAATCTTCAATCCCCTTATTTTACCTGGAAGTGTTTTGTTCTTCCTGGGGTTGCCGACACGGGAACTTTTTTCTGCTGCAGAAGAGCATTAATAGTGGAGCTCTTACCGACGTTGGGATAACCCACCTGCCAAGAAGGAAGAAAGCCTAACCATTACAGGTTGGTGGACAAATTTATTGCTGACCTTAGCTGTAAAATGTGATTGGAGTATTACAGGGAAAAAAATGCACAAAATACAAAAATTGGAATCCCCAAAACACTCCAAACGTCAAATCTATTATTTCGACCATAAAAATAACTCCCCCCCCCAAAAAATAAAAATGCCCAGAACGAAACTGCACACCTTCATTGACATTGGTTGTGAATATAGTTATAAAGGAGATCTGTACATGTGAAATGTTTTCCTGTTAGTATTTTGTTGTCTCTTTTGTATTGTCTTGTTTGTTTCTGGTAATGGCATGCCGGACCAAAGCTTTGCTTTCAGGGTTTTGCCCCCTCTAGTGGCCTATTAGCTCATACATTGTTAGTACTTATATGTTGCCATGAGGAGGAAACAAATGTAACGGATAAATCAGACATATCAATTAATCGTCATCTGGTTTGGTTGTTCACTCCGATCTTCATATAGCAACTAAGACCTAGGAATCGCAGATAAATGTCTGCCGACAAAAAAAAAGGGGGAAGAAAAATTTTGACACGAGTAGAGAAAGCTTAAACTGAAACTTCTTCTCACCATGCCGACAGTTGTGACTCCCTCCTGAACTTTGGGTCCTGAGTGAAGGTGGTAAAAGAACTGAACGAGCTCCTCCCCTGTCAGGAGCTTGCTGTCATTAACCACTTGGCCACGCCCCTTTCTCTCCCGCCCCTCCTCGCCTTCTGGTCCACACCCATTTTCTGCATCACTCTCCTGTCTTCTGTTGGCACTTTCTGTGCTCACTTCCGCATTGTCTCCCGTGTCGTGACTGGCAAATCGTACAGCTCTGGACGAGACAGAGTCCACCAATTCGTGCAGGTTTTGATCTGTTTGTGGACAGTCTGGACTGTTCGTTTCTGAATTGCTTGTGTTCTGGGTCTCGTGGTGATGACCAGTTCTTTCACCAACGTCAGCCGATTCAGTGGTTGTCACAGAGGAAGTTGGAGGAGCTTCTCTGTTCAAGGGAGTATCAGGGTGGGTTGATAGTTGTGATACATCAGGATCAGGTCCCAGCCTCGGAGGTTGGAAGGAAACATCATCATCGCCGTCCTCTTCGTCTGCGGTGTCCTGGTCAGACTCTGAGGATCGCTCTTCTTCATCTTCGTCTCCATCACCCTGGTTCTCCTCAGCAGCCTGCAAAAGGAAAATTTCGAAGGGCTGTAACTTTTGAAAGGTCTGTGTTCAGGTACCCCACTCAGTAGTGAAAAACACAGACTATCTGCCGCCAGTGGAGGGCGCTTCACTGGTATGCCACAATTTCCCACATGTACCAGGTGATGATAAGACACGTTCACCAGTGATGCAAGAGCCCCCAACCACTAGACTGGTTCTCGATCTCCCTCTTAAAGCCTGGAATATAACGCAGGGAGTGTATACCAGACTGTCTTAGCATTGTGCTCAAACAATCTCAAGCACAAGTAATTTCAATCATTACTGCTGAAACCCATGAGAAAATTCTTCAAAGTTTCAGCCTCGTATCAGACAACTGGATATTTGTGAAGCAAGAACAGAGCGGTGTTGAGGTTAACTTAAGCCTGAAGCTGATACAGAGATGAAATTGAGGCTTGCAAAACTTTCACCATCAGGTTAGAGGTTAGTTTGATTAATTTTCTTTAAAAAGTCAGAATAGCCAAAGTGTCAACAACAACAAAAATCCAAGTTTTTGGACTTTTGCTTCTTTTTTCGGGGCAGGGGGGGTCTTTACTAGTTAGATAATGAATTTAGCTTGGAGTCTAGTATCCCGACTACTCAAACAATTTCACCCACCTCTAGTTTGATCCTCTCCGTTTCAAGGACTGCTGACCAGAAGGCGACCTTCAGCCCCTGTTGGGAGAAATAGTCAGCCCACTGCTGCCTCTGCTGTGGAGTTAGTAGGTCAGCCTTGCTGATCAAGACCATGTTCTCCTTAGTGCTGCCCACCTCTTTCACATACTTCTCCTACCAGCAAAAGTTGATTTAAGTAAACATTCAGAACTGTTGTTTTTCATCGGTTTTCACGCATAGTTTTGAAACTGAAGAATATGGGCATTTCGGAAAATAGGTTCAAAATGTCCGTTATGGTCATGTAAATAACACAAAGCAAAATGTACCAATAAAGTCCCATTGGAAATACATCCCAAAGAACTTTAAGTATTGTGCATTTAAGTATTTGCATTAAATCGATAATGCACCTTTCAAATTCAACAGTCCAAGACTCATATTATGATCCAACCTGCCACCTTGAATACAGCAAACTACACTTTTTATCTATCGGGCTACAGTCGTTTCGAGAATAGAAGTCAACGTCTTTTGCAAGTTTTAAAAAACCCTTTACTGACCAAATCTTCGCAGCGGAATAGGAGAGGGTTGCGAGCGTCCACTATCTGGACAATGATGTCACTGCGCTCGATGACTCGCCAGAGCTGACGCCAGAATTCCAGATTGCGCTCAAACGGCGTCATGACCACGTGTTCCTTCTCTTGCAACCTGCAGTGCACGACCAATTTCGGGCCTTACATACAAATACAGATCTTTGAATTTGTTGCCTATTTTTTGACGTGAATTGGCGAGTCGTGGACGTGTGTGAATAATATGTGCCTAAAACAGCACGGTCCCTTCCCGGGTTTTACAAAATTCCTCCAACCATTTGCACGCTGCGATTCTTTTGTAGAAGTCACCCCCGGCACTTAACCCCTACCTTCCAAGCTTTGTTCACTATTTCACTCTCTGACACTTGTGTGCATCATAGTTGTTGCAGCACACTACAGCCATGCAGGGTACCCAGATACAGTGGGGTTGGCAGAGTAAGGTCACATGGCGTGCACGTCTCCACACAGAGACTGATTCCACAAAGAGTGGCGCTACGTGCGATGAGGGGGGGGAGTGCCCAAAGGGAGACTGGGGCTCAGGTGACTATCCCCCCCTCCCCCGAGGTGTTTTGGTCTTTCTAAAGAAAAAAACGAAGATCTACTCTGCACAAACATCTAGAACTGTTTTCTCTGATCACAGCCATAGATGGCAGTCTCCTGTGGTGCAACACGGGGGGAGGGGTGCTTGAGCATCATGAGCTATTTTGGGCTGAATTCTGGTCCGAGCCCCCTTCCCCCCACGACAAATCCTGGATGTGCCGTTAATCAGGAGTAGTACTTACAATGCCAGTTGACGGCGCCATTCCAGGAACGATTCTCGCTCCCTCTGGGCAAGTTGTTCTTTGGTGGTGCCGGCATCCCATTTGGGCCTGATGAGGAAAACCACAGAAATTTCTTGAGAAAGTTAATCGCCGGGTCGGAGCACTTTCGGCACCAACCTGAAAGTCCACATTTTCAAACAAGCTAGCCAAAAAAAACCCACTGTTTTCTGGCTACAGGGACCTAAAATACACAAATCTAAAAATTGAGAGGGAACAGACATTTCGGTCATAGCAGAATCTTTTCCAAAAGACCTTTGGGAAAATATTCTATAAGGAATCAATATGTGAGGCCCTTTTTTCAAAAAAACATACAGTTGAGACTTGTTTTTCCTTGCACTATTACATCCCAAGGTTACCACGATGCTGTCACTTTCCACAACTAGTTTTCAGGAAGTCACCCTACCAGTCATCAGAGGGATAAGGCCTCCTTCAGGCTCACAACTTCTCTAGACCATCACAACCAGTCTTTTCTTTTTATTCCGAGTTCCTTGTTATCATTGTCGTCCTCGGCACTGTTTGTTTAGACCTATTCTTCATCTTGATTTCTTACGCACGTCGCCTGTGACGTCACTCGTGCACCATCCTAGTACAGCTAAAAATAGCTGGATAAAGATTAACATCTCGAGTCTCGAGCTTTCATTCTTGTGCTGGAATTTTGTTCAGGATTTTTCTTACAAGTGCATCATTTTATTCTGATATACACAGCTTATTTTGTCAGACTTTGACCGCAACTAGGGAATTTTTCACAAGGGAGCTGACTTCTGTCTCCACAAATGCTTAACTCTCAATCTTTTTCATGTCAGATAACTGGTGTTACATGTACATTCACATGGAGTTCTATTCAATCGGTACCGTGAATAGTTCCGTGAAATGTAGGTATTGAATAAAAATGAATATTTAAATATTCAGTTGAATGGAAGGTGAATATTCAAATCCTAAATTATTCAATTTGGCTCAGCCCTATGGAGAGTCGAGGTGTTACAGCAGCGTGGAGGCTTCCAGTCAACCATCCTGTCCAACTCCCCCCCTTCTCCCCAACCAAAGATTTGACACCACCAGGGTGTGTTTTGGCCCGCTCACCGTCTGGGAATGCACAGGAGGTCTTTGTTGAGTTCTTGTGCCTCCAGTATGGCTTTGGTCTCCTCAGCTGATGGAAGGCCCGAGTCGTTGGGGTCAACCACACGGATGTTCTGCCTCTCTGAAATGGGAAAGAAAAAATGCACTCTGAATGATCTTTGGGTTCACACACATTCTATGCCTACAGTTTTCGGACTCATTTACAAAACACAGCTTGTACACACGTCTCAAACTAGAGCTAGTGCCTTGTATATAGGCAGTTCACAGAAAAGGATATTGGCCATTTCTTCAGAGTTTTGGGTCTCTGAACTTCCCCTATATCCCACTGACATTTGATCAACTACTGTTTCCCACAAAGACTTGCTCAACAATCCCTAGGCTCTTGTGCTTTAGTATCCCCTGAATAGGAGTGGAAAACGGATGAAATACATTTCTTCCGTGTTCCCCCAACCAAAGTTGGATAACGAAGGTGCCTTCAAGAGTATATGCCCCCCTTACTTTTTGAGGGGAAGGACAGCTTATTAAATCATCTTCTCCTCTCCCACTTTTTCCTAGCGTGAAAAAAAAAAATCAGGCGGATTGTGAAGAAGTTTTCAAACTTCCCAACAACCAAAGTGTGTTCAACAGTACTCAAAATATACCCAGCAAGAAATGAGACCGAGGGGTACCCCCCCCAACATGTCCAATCCCTATACACATTCCAGACTATTGTTTCTTAACACATCCCAAAGATGTCTGAAAGGAATTCCCCAGATTCCTGCGAGACAATGACCAACACAAAGCAGGGGGGGGTTCTCTCTGTCTCATACCTTGCTGCATATGACTCAAAAGGGAGAATAAAAAAGCCATAAATACACTGCTGTGATGTAAGATTATACGGGAAAGTAATACATATTACAGATGTACGAACACCTGCTTCTCCAACATTGCGCCCACATCGTGTCATATGGTGTCAGCACCTTCCCCACATCCTTTTCAGATTTCCATAGCTTCCCAAGTCATCCCCTCAATTTCTGGCGCGTATTTTCGCCACTGCAGACAACGGATGGGAAGGCAGTTCAGGGAGGCTCTCACCTGCTGTGAACTCGGTCCCTGCCAGCTCAGCCGTCAGGAGGAAGTCGTCCAGGTGGCTTTGCTCCGTGACTGAGTTGAGGTTGAGACGGCCCCAGTCGTAGCCATCGTTGAGCTCGCTTGTGTGGAGCTGCAAATTCACACCACAGTAACACACACTGGGTTCAGAAAAGTTGGTCACCAGAATTTCACCAAAAAAGAAACTTTGGGGTAACTGCGGGTGAGGAAGCCATACAAGGCCTGTAGACTGGTTCCCATAGCAGCTGCTTTCCTGAAAAGATGGGTCTTCAATACATGTACGTCTTTCCTACATACATGTATATGGTTGTGGGACCCAGGATACAGAGGTAGACTACTGCAGTGCTGGCCCAGGAATGATTTGGTACACGTACATGTACGAGTTGACCAGAACCCACTGGCTCTTGAATTGCCCTTGGGTAGCTAAATTCAGTTGTAAACTTCAATTTCCTCACCTTTTGAAGAGCTGATGAATGCTTAGGGTAAAACTAAAAATATGCCCACACAAGATGACATGGTATGCATGACTCTGGAAGCCAGACGCAATATGCCTCTGTACATGTATGTATGTTGAGTTCAACAATGCACAAAATGAAAACAGGCCTCGAATTTCATTTTGTTTTAGGGCACTGCCATGTGGCATTGATGGATTGGCTGAAATAAAGGGCACTAATGCCAAACGTGAGGGCATTAATGCCATCAGCGTACCAAAATTATGGGCATTGATGCCATCCCAATTTTTTCTTTAAATTGCATGAAAATCAGGTATTCATTCAGGCTTATGAAAAAGTAGGATTTGCATCATACCTGAGCATATCCGTGATTAGTGCCGAACCAGCAGCCGAGTGTTGAAAGGCTTTGGCCTGTTTTGACTGCAGCCGTTCTTTCCTCGGCGTTTTGCCTACCACAAAACTGGCCAGGCCAGTGATTTTGCTCACAACAATGTACGTGAGAATATACCGTGAACGCGTACAAGTTGATGAGCACTTAATTCTAGACTAACATTACTGCATGGTACGTTAAAACGTTGGCTTGGGCATGCGCTGTTATGTTAAATCGTTGGATAGGCCGGCAGGTGTTGCCTATATCGCGCTTGCGATCTTGCAGTGTGCATGGAGTGGGCCGGGCTGCCAGTGCGCGGCAGGCTAAGTGTACAATATCCCCACATACACACAGTGCACACACACCCTGCATATGCATACATGCCATGCATTTGGGTGGCGCGGTGCGGTGTTCCGGTCGAATGTGAGCAATCAAGGGACGTGTATGCCGCTTTCCATGCCGCTTTCCCTGTACCTCGCTGAACGGGAGCAATCGATATGCACGTGTAGGGCACTACAGCCAAGAGAAAAAAAGGGCACTGCCATCTTGGCGGTGGAACACGGTCTTTTTTCGGAGGCACCACAGCCAAAGGAGAAGATTAGGGGTCAAGTGACGTAATGTTCAATGACCTTATTTTAAAGATGGCGACTGAGAGAGTGAGCCCGTTAGATTGAATGGATAAAGGCAAAAAGACTGGAAAATACCTGAATAACACTAAGTGAAATCATTTAAGAAATGGTTTTTAGAAAGCAGAAAGGTCAAGGATCATGTCCGTGTGCAAAATAAATTGCATCAATGATGATAAGTGGGTGCGCCAAAAATGTTCAGTACACCGACACGAAATTGCATATACGGATGTGTGGCTAAGGATGGATCGGGAGTGAGAGTCCGTGCCACACTAGTGGGGCTAGCTGGGCACATGCACAATGGACCTGTGTGCTGTAGCTGTAGTTGGGTCAGCAAACTATAGTATAGGGTAGCACTCTTCTCTACTACTAGTTGGGCCCGTCCTAACTATAGTGCTGCAGTTGGGCCGGCCCAACTACAGCAGAGGGCCGGCCCAACTACAGCAGAGGGGTCCAGTATGCATGATGTGACCAGCATGTGCCAAAGTCATATTGTTTACAAATATCATGTCATTGGTCATAGGGCTAGATGAACAGATGAAGTGCCACATTTTAGATGAATTGTGTCACGTGTGAGACACATTGAATTGGATAATGTTTAGACATTTTCCACAGACATTGGTCAACAATAGTCAGGCCAGCCCAACTGCAGCACTACAGTTGGGCCAACTATAGTTGGGACTGTCCCAACTGTAGTTGTATACTGTCCCAACTGTATGCTGTAGTTGGGGCGTAACAGTACTACTACTAGTAGTAGCCTACTAACATAGTCAGTGCCTATTTCATGCAGGGCCCGCCGGCCATGGCATGGGCTATTCACTGTGCATTAATTCAGTATTTGGCATGTTTGGGTGGGCATGGTCAGATGGTAGGGGGGATGGCAAATTTAAAACTCACCTAGCCCCACTAGTGTGGCACGGACTCTCACTACCGCTCCATTGAGAGAGAGTCCTTGCCACACTAGCATGACTAGTGTAGTGGAGTGGGGCTAAAAGTAAAACTCACCCAACTAGCGTCTGCGTCTCTATGCTGGTTAGAAGTCTTGAATCGGTCCCTTATTATACTCTTACCCAAAACATTACGATTCTTTTTCTTTCCCATTTTTGTAAGACCAAGGAGGATAGGTAAGACTGAGTACAAAGAATAAATTCTTTCAGTTTTATAACTCAAATATTGGTTGTGCAACACAACATATCATGATGCACGTGAATGAATGAATGAAAGCTTCCCAGATTGGTTCCCAACGTAAAATGCGTACTACATGTATGCATTCTCGCCCACTTGCGTTTAGTACCAGTGCCAAATCGCTTGAGTCACACCTCATGAGGGCGCTATTTTATTTGTTCGAAGCGGGGATTTTTAACTTTAAAGGCATGGAGTTTTAAGTAGTTGTGTCGCCAAATATAAAGTCAGCAAGAAGACTAAGCATTGCCTATTATCCATGTTTCATAGTCTTAAAAAGTTCGACAGGCATGACTTAGCATGAATGATGGCCATAATACTTGATCTAACGATGAATGCCAAACCATTCAATTGCTGGCATGTTATGAAATTATGCTTTATTTCCATACATCATTATAGCAAACTATACATGATACAAATTATGAAAAATATTTAGAGCAGATGGTTAAATAATGTTAAAACACTGACTGAATACGATATTGAAAGTTTCCACAAATATGGTTGGTTAAAACATGAATTTTAGACTGGTACATAGCTTGACTTCAATTTTAAACAACTTGGTTACAATTCTTAATGTAGAGAGTAATGCTAAACTCATAATTTAGAAATTGCATAATGAAATAACTGAATTGAAACACATAGGAGCACTTGGAAAATTTAAAAAACAAAAACAAAACTACAAACACAAAACAAACTAAAATTCCAGAAATCCTGAAAACAAAAAATAAGATAATTCTATCTCATTCTGATCTCTTTAAAAGAGATAGCACAAAAAAAACAGTTCTTCAAAAATTAGAAATCATATGCCTTTCCATTAATTGTCATCAAAATCCCATTTCTATCAGAAAAATGGCATTCTGAATCATTCTTGAGAAAAAGCAGAAAGATAAATACAAGAACAATTATTTCTAACAAAGTTGAGAAACAATTAAGTTCTAAGAAGTGTAAAGTTTACAAACGAGGTGAAGGTCTATGTGAACTGACACTGCGAAGTTTATAGACGAGCATTATATGCCATAAAAAGAAAACACAGGCAACTGTGTGGAACAAGAAATTTTTCAAGAATCTACCATTCACAAGAAGGGGGTGGGGGAAAAGATAAAACCTCAAGGAGTATTGGTCCGCGGAAAGCATTCTCATTACAACTGAGAATGAAATTTTTAAATAAGGGCTCGCATGAAAGTTGAAGGAAAGGTCGGGGGCTAGCCAAACAGGCAACCATAAACCTGATGGAAAGCGGTCAATTCTGATATAGTTTGAGACAAAGAAATGGTTTTCATCTCCTTTTGTGTTTATTTTGGAATGTTTAGTTTTTTTGTTTTTGTTTTTTTCAGGCAGAAGCCACCCTGCCTCCCTCTGCACGGTTTTATGACTGATGTATTTCAGCCCACTGCAGTTGGGCCACGTACGCTGTTTGCTGCAGCTATTTACATGAATTGTATATACACAAACACAGGGTTGGATTGTCCAAAATTCAAGAGAAGGAAATGCCCCACAGTCAACTCAGCCATTTTTCTTTCAGAACTTTATGGAATTTTTTTGGGGGCTGTAACATCTTAGGGTTGCACCGGGATCCTTTCGCTCCTTTTGTTCAGATCTGGCCTGCTTGCTTTGTCTCTAGGGTACAAAACCAACATATCCTCTGCTGGTTACAAAATAATGAACAGACCGGGAAGCAAGTTTTAAAATTCTAGATATCATATTCCTTGTTGACAGGCCTGAAATTTCTGACACACCCTTTTCAACTGCCAACAAGGGAGAAGAAAAAAGGTGTCAACAAATTTAGAGGGTCTGATCAATTTTTCATTCTAACCATCAACTCCAAGATACAGCTTTGAGGAACAATTCGCCAGAATCAAAATGCGCAGTTGTAAATCAGTCACCACAAGTCATGCGGTCTTGAGTCAACTCACGAACTATTTAAATGAAGGTATTCTTCCATCATTGTTTATATCTTCAGTTCTGCAATGACCCTTGAACTGGCCTGAAAATTGACATACGTATTGACACGTCATTGACTTGGGACTGAATCGATTCGATCTCCTTTTTATATTTTAGGAAAGTACTGTCAGTAGGAAGTTTACAGCCAGGTTATGCATTTTATATCACTAAAGAACAAGGTTGTGATTGAAGATTGAAGTTTTTCAAGGTCCTTTCGCTTCCAGATTACGGATGCATTGATAGGTGGCCTTCTGGAGGGAGAGGAACCTTGGATCGTTCCCCAAGCCATAGGGTGAGAAGTGGCTGGATACGTAGCCCATGCCGAGCTTGTAGTGGGGATCAGCTACACACTGCTGGCCCCCCGCACCGGGGTGACCAAATTGCTGACTACCCTGTGAAATCGAAAACAACCAGCAAAAGAAATAACTTGTCTGACACTGTAATACATGAATTTCTCTGGGGTGCAAGTAGGCTCCTACAGAGTCAGTGTTACAGTTCAAGGAGAATTACAGATTATAAAAGAAGAAATTATTAACGAATTCCAGAAGAGACATGGTCACAAATGATAAGAGGGTATACAGCGTTTCATTGTGAAACATATGGACTCATATCATTGGCAGTGTGTACGTGTCAGTGAAGTTAGCGAGGACTGACCATGGACACTATCTACTGAGGATCGAATGTTTTGAGGGTGATTAAAAACATGTACTGGGGTGTAATAGGCTGGGTAGTAACTAACTAAACATTTAGCTAAAAGCCAACGTCATAAAATTGGGGACCAGTGTCTTGGGATACAAAGGGGGGAAACTGTCAGGATGGACCACTGAGAAAATTTATAAGGTCATAATTCTGTCACCACAGGGAGCTTCATCACTGGTCTTGAGTGAAAAGAATGTGGACAGAATTATAGAAGGAGGGATTGGGTAGCTAAAGAGGGAAGAGATACGGGCTTATAATATTAACATAACCGGGTCATTGCTGATGTCGAGTCCATTGCATTGTAATTGGGGGTGCTGCACCCCCCCCCAAAAAAGCCCCCTGGTCACTACACCCCTGTGTGTAAAAATCCGTATGGTGGACTAGGCACAAGCAAGAACAAAATATGAGAAAGTTCTCTCCGAAAAGATAATATTTTTAAACTGGGTACTTTCATTACAAAACAAAATAACAAAAATGAAATTGGATTCATATCATTTTAACCGTTAGATTGAGGAAATACAAAGAAAGTGAGCATTATAAATGCAGGAATAGAGAAAGTCATGCAATAGGGGTGATTCACTGTACAGTACGCCAACAAGCAGTTGTCACAGAGAGGCCATTTTTCAAATTTACGGTCAACAAAAGCATGGCTGCCTTGCCACAATTTGCCTTTGCGCTTATGACACTTGGGGGAAATTTTCGATACAGTGGGACATTCCATGCTACAGAGAGAAGGAAGGATTAATTGAAGCTGCTACTCGAAATAAACTAACAAATCTTCTTCCCTGATAAACAGACATCATCTGAAATAATTTCGGTTTCCTGCCAGTGAATAGAATTTGCCGACCATTTCCCATTATGACTGTTCATAGGGAGTGGGTTCCCATATGTTTTTAATCCTGTGTGTAGGCCATTGTTATGGGGGGGACACATTTTGTGGATGTCGTCGGGGGTTTAATTTTGGATTATCCGAATTTGACCAATTGAAATTCTACGCATGGAAGTATTAAGGGCTTTTTAGAACTTTATTGTAATTTGCATATTTTTGTGTATTTAGTGCAGTGTGCATGTATCTTAATGTATCTCATTATTATTAAAACCTCTATTTGTTGTTAGTTTTATATATTAATTATTTGTACAATCAACTGATAATTAATATCTTGTGTATTTCTGTTAATAATTCTATGTCTTTTTTTTCTGATGGTATCTTAGGAGAGCCACACGATAGTGATTAAGTTCGCTTCTTGGCAGTCCCTCAGGGGTGCTATCAGTTTGTACTGTGTATTTTGTAATTCTCCATGTCCTGTGCTATGTTTGTTGTCTATGTCTTGATACATGTACCTGAGAAATAATAAATGAAATGAAATGAATGAAATTATGCACTTTCCTTGACCACCTCTTGGTGGCGCACTGTATTGTGCTTCAACCACATTTACCTCACACTTGAGCAACAAAAATCCACTTGAAAAATTGGTTTCCACACCCACGACCTTGTCGACGGAGGGTGGGCCAGCCTTTGTCAAAATCCCCTCCACCAGCTCATCAGACAACAACCTCTGCCCATCTGGTGTCTGCCCGCCATTGGCGAGTATCCCATAAACCTTTGCCGCAGCCCTGGCGGTTCCGATGCCAGAGCAGGAAGGGTTCTCCAGTGCCCTCGCTTCAGGTTGGATCAATTTGCTGAACTGTAAGACAGACGGAGACAGACGGATATGGCCAATCACTATCGGTAATAAAACTTAGTATTTATTTCACCGAGCCAAAGGGTTCTGCAGCTGGAATGAGCCCAAAGATGGTCCAAGAGAGGGCGCAATTTTCCTAGCAACAGAGGTTCCTTTGGTGGGAACTGCACTTTGCTGGTTAAAAAAGGATTATGGAATTATTATTATTATTATTCTGATATTGAACCAGGGTAGCCTGTTTGCTACAATATTTTTTCATATTTTTAACCATTTTATAATTCATTTTATCATCAATAAACATTTTCACACTCGCATATTGTCCAGTTGATTTTAAGATTGACTTGTTCTTTGTTCTGGTTGTACGACTTCACTTTTTAAGTTCCCTGTTTTGAATGCATTACACATTTTATCTTTGCTATAGTGCCCTAATAAAAAGGCTGAATAGGTCTATCCTGGATAAAAAACACAAATGGAATTGGATTGTCAAGGACAGCTCTTGAAAAAACCTATTTAAAGTGCACAGGCCCAGTAAATTTGTGTTCCTCAATTTCAGAAAGGAATCTTGACTAAGCCTGAAAACCTGCCCTGTGCATTTGGCAGACTGACCTTGATGAGATCGGTGGATTTATGGATGACCTCGTGAATGAAGCTCCGCCCCGTCAAGAATGCCCAGACGATATGCCACGACCCGACGTCCCGGGGGATGTAGCTCAATCGGAGAGGGGAGTCTATGATACCGGTCAGCCGGGCTACACGGTAGTTCAACTCCAAGGGAAGGCCAATGTGTATATCAATGTCTGAATGTGAAGATAGTCACCAAAAAACTTTTAACAGGGTGAATGTAGTTGCTGAAAGATGGGAACTAGACTTATGGGTCGTGTGACTAGAGGTTTGGGGCTTAACACCCTGCTATCAAGTAAACAGTCTGTGTCCACTGGCAAGTTACAAATTACCATTGCAAATACAAGTGCATTCCTTAAGCACACAGTAAACTTCAAGCCGAGGGTTCGACAGAATCTAGCGAAACAAGGCCCCATTGGATGTTATCCAAAGTTCCCTTGAATGAAATCTAGATAGATTCCCCCACCAATTTCTTATTCACGGATTTCTAATATGAACTTGCCAATGTTCTTACTGGCATGCAAGAAGTTTTCCGACAGAATTCTGATTTGACACTATTGAGAATCTCAATCATATTTCACTCATAAGATTCATGTGTAATCTTCTAACATTCTTCAGAGCATGGAGGAAGGACACAGAAGGAGTTTGAACTGCCCGGGCTACAACATCTGGCCAAGTACCGCTTTCTGGCATGCCCGGTATGTCCATAGCCAGAGCACAGCGCATGCTTGCTACGCACCACCTGTTTCACAACCATGAGCCCCCTTTGTACCCCATGATCATCGCGGCAATTTTTTGCTGGTAATCTGCATCATTAAAACATTGTGTACTGTAGTATAGGGAGTTGAACATTCATGCCATCGTTGGTGCTTGGTATGATCTGACAACCACATCTAATTGAATGCTTGCGCAGTTGCTTGTATTAGGCTGTGTGACGTAAGTGTTCATGTGCAGTTATTGCCCTTATCAAACGCTTTCTTCTGGACTTATTTGGGGATAAATAGCCACGTTGTTTATAAGATCTTGTGTTTTATTTGAAACATTTTTATTACTGAATATACCCAAAAGGTATTTTTATGAGATTTCATGATCACTCCTTGTGATGAAACAGCACATTTTGTTTTTTGTTAACTTATCTGTCCTGTGGTGGTCAACATGTTGTTGGCCAGTTCTAACCAAATTCGTAGAAAGACTTTGAAAACTGATGCTTTGGAATGACAAAATAAAATAAAATAACAATCATTGCATGGAAAATGGAAAAGTGCACCAAATTTTTTTTTTAATTTATTCACGACGGCAAAAGTAAACTTAATGCTAGATGTATTCTTTCTATTTCCCGGTCACTGCGACAAGTTGCAGTTAACTGCAACGAAAATTCCACAAATATTGCTAGGATATTTGCTGGCCCCACTTGTCCGGCTAAGCTGTAGGCAGTAATCAGGCATTTTTGGAATGTTTACTATAGTTCATCTGACCGGGCGGAGATGATCATCAAGCATTTTGATGTGCCAGAGTTGTTACTCCTTCTGTGTCCTTCCTCTATGTTCAGAGAAACATACATGTGAGAGTGAGGCCATGCCTATGGCTGTCGCCATGGTACCAGTGTCACCAGGAGTTTATTCCTGGTTGGAAGGGGCAAAGTACTAATCCGCAATCAAACCGACAAACCACCGGTATAGAGGAAGGGCCACCAACTCTGTGCCCTCACCCCATCCCATAATGCCCATGACTACTCACAGTTGTGTACAGTGGCAACATCCATTGACATGACAAAGTTATGGACAGCGTCCTAGTGCCTTAACACTTGGCTCTCATAACTGTGACAAACAGCGCCCTCTATGGTGCAAGCACCAAGCCTATAGCTCTTCCCACCACTAGCCCCTACAGTTCTTTAACAGTCCATTACTGTCTTCCTTTCAGACAAAGAAATTACTCAAAATCTGAAAAAGCATGTCTAAGAGCAAACCTGACGAAGTTTTACATGTAGCTCAGTGAATTATTGAAAAAGAGAATTCCTTGCCATCATTACCAAAAGGATCAGCAACTTCTTCCTTGAAGAACTGGCCCAGGGTCCTGTGCTGGGGGTCAACGCGCATCAGGAGCTGGCTGCAGTACAGGCCGAAGGTGAAGGCGTGGTAGCCGTGACCTACCCCTGGGGACCAGCGAGGCGGGGACTCGGCCAGCAGTCGGCCCAGGGCATCCTGGTCCTTCAGCTGTCGAAGGCTGATTGGCTGAGAAGTTGCAGCCAGCCCAGCCTAAAGTTTAAACCCAAATAAAATAAAAAATTCACCAATGGAAACATGTTAAAAGTCATAATTATTATTGACTAATTAAAAATATCGTGATCAACTATCTTGCTCAGGGACACCTATCACTCTTCAACATAAGGGTACAGATGCTTTCCCAGATGTTTTCATCTCAGAGTTATGTTCTAATTTTTAATACAATCTAAATGTGATTACAATAATAAGCCAATTTAGTATAAATTTCAGAAAAGCAAGGTTACTCAGGAAAAAAGCACTTGCACGAGTCCACATAGGGCAGACCCTGCACGTGCATCCGAATGACCTGAGACACATTTCATTTCGGGCATGCACTGTTGGAATACTGAACAGGCACACTGTTTTCACCTCGTGGTTGAGCAGCATTCGCACAGTGATGTTTTTCTTGCCATGCTGAGCAAACTCCGGCCAATAAAAGGACACTTTCTGGTCATAGTCAAGAAGTCCCCTGTCCACCAGCATAGCAATACACAGTGCAGCAATTCCTGGAGTCAACAAGGCCAAATAAAAACTGCATGTACCATAATAATGGCTACAAACAATGGCTTACATGCACTGTTTGACATGCACAAGGGTTTGTCCACTACGAACACAGGGCGAGGGTTCCCCTCGTTTTCTCTGTTTTCTTAGAATGACACAATCTGCATTCAGCATTTTCAGAATTCGCATCTTGGCATGAATAGAAAAAAGCCCTTTTTAACAGTTGAGCTCTGAAAACAAATGACTCTCCATTCGATTTGGATGCTTTCGCATTCATTTGAACAGATGAAAATCAGAGAAAACATATTTTCCTTAGAGGTGCTCTTCAAATGCTACAGAGTAAAAAAAAAAGTTGCCCTAAACTGTTTCAAACTATTTTAAATACAAGCTAAATTCAAGTGACTATCAACTCATGAAAAATTATATAACATGTTCATATTGAACCTTTTGGACACTCCCGACATATTTAAAGCAAGACTCAATCAACATGAAGATTTGCAGAGTGTGCAATGACAATGGGGCAATTCTAATGGAACTTTGCCAAAATTTCACATGATGTAACTGTATACACTTTGATAACTTACGAGGGACAGAACACAGCTAGCCCTGAACTTCTGAGACGATCCCTGGAATGATCCACTTAGTTTTGTAATGTTCAAATGGCAAAGATCAGTAAATATTTGCTTCCAAAACATAGTGGTACATGTCATTAATCTGCATACTTATCACACTCATTCTTTGGGGATGACGTGGAGAACCAAACTATGCCATTGTATTCTAAGAAACTTACAAAATGACATACATGTACTTGAGACTGCACTGAAGGCATGACAAATGTCAGACTGTAAGCAATATCCACTTGCCTACAAACGTACAATTAAATTTGTAACAAAGTTTCTTTTGGCTTGATTGGAATTAACTTTAAAAATGTAGAAATAGAAAAAAAAGCTTAAGTCAAAGTGCCGGAGACTGCATTTTCATAAACAAACATGGTAATTACTAACCTTTGGTTGCTGAAAATATCACAGTCATTGTGTCCTCCTTCCACACTTGCCGAACGTCCGTGTCTGCAAAGCCGCCCCACAGGTCAACGACCTTTGACCCCTCATGGTAAACACTGAATGCAGATCCGCCTGTGCTGTGCTCCACCCCAGTCTCAAAATTCTTCCTGCAAGGAGTCAAACGAAAGAATTATTGGAGACTTTTGAAATCTACTCTAAAAAAACCACCACAAAATTCCAATTCTTCAAACCAGATAGAGCCTTGTCACGTCATGAGCCAAAGAGCTGGATTTTACAGGCTACTAGTATTAGGTATTTTGGTGCTCCATTAGGAAGTCTAAAAAAATGTGGGTCCAAATCTGCATGGAACAGCTATAAACAAAATATTTTGCATATGTGCGCTGAACAGAAATCATTTCAAGATGTATTTTTGCGTTGGGGAGAAAATTAAATTTCAAGATGTATTTTGAAATAGTTCGTGGTACCCGCTGCTTCACCTGACTCGGACCAGCCAGCCGACCCCAGCAAACCCAGTGGTCGAGTGGTTGAGACGTCTGCACTAGTAAGCAGGAGGACATGGGTTCGAGTCCCACCCGAGCAAGCTTGTGAATTTTTTCGCAAGCTCTCCAACAAGCACTGAGCATACAGTGTTTATCAATATAAACGTGGGGTAAGGGCAAAACCTGTTATATAAATGAACTGAAATCAACAAGGCAGGTCACAGACAATGCAAATGCATGGTAATTTTGGTCGGTAACCCATTTCTACAGTGCATAGCAAGTTACGACAAATAAAGTCCAAGTAACTTATCACCCGACCACGTCCAAATGTTAAAAAAGGGAATCTGTAGAGTCCAACTTACCTGGACTAAGACAAAAGGACGGCAATTTGAAGTGGAAACTTCATGAACAATAATTTGAAATCAAAAGGAGGTGTTGGAAAGAAGACTGAAAAACCACATACCACAATTACCTTTGATTCTATTTTTCATTTTGAAGAACTTCTTACCATTAATGAAGAGTTGAAAACATCATAACCGACTGTTTACTCTCTCGCGGTATTGCCCTTTATTCACAGACAATAAATAACCCTTGGAACCTTCTATTGCTATGGTTACCATCTGAAGGATTAGCTCTCCAACCCTAAACAGCCTTCTCATGAAACCTGCCAAGATGAATGACCATTATGGGATACAACTGTTGGAAGATGGCCAACCTTGGACATGACACTAAACTACATCATACAACCTGAACAGCTCTGCAACAGGCTCGAATCCCGGCGCCACAAATCCCTGGGTTGGAGGTTGCTTCCTTCGCCACCACACACAGAAGTGCGAGGTCAGCCAGCCAATGACAGCATTGTCAAACAGCGACATCACAGGTGCCCAAAAAGGGCTTGTTGCGCGCTGCATGCGTGTAATCATAGAATTTCTCAGATTGTGTAAAAGCCCACAAGTATGCAGAAAAAACGGCCGCTAGTCTGGAAATCAGATGCAGTGCTGACAAGAGTGGATCAAAGATGGCCCCTACATCGCCACCATCTGCACATCTAAGTCACTGCTTTACAATCACCACCCCTGACCCGACCTACATTCTTTGTACCTTTTTTTTTTAGACAGGCAAGTCCAAAGTCAAGTTTTGTGTACACAAATCCTTTTGTTACACATTCTTCAGATGGTACTTCTTCTGTCCTATGAGCCCCGGCAAGTGCCGGGCAACGACACTCAATCAAAAAGATTTTAAAAAAGCTGCAATTAAAAGCAGTTTCTGAGCAAAGTGGCCTGACCATTGCTCTCCACTCGACTAAAAAAGTTAATTTTTAATTACTGATGAGGGACTGGTTTTAAGCTGAATAGGCTTTGCTATTGCTATTGTTAGATCTATGAGCCATACAGTCATAAATGGTGTGGTTGGGACCAGAGATGTAGGCAAGTACACTGAAAACACTGAATTTACTGCAAGGTATTATAAGATACTAAATAATACAGACGATGAACAAAACATTCATAACAAAAGAAATTAAGGAATTTGGATAATCATAACTACATACACCTGAGTTTTAACACAATAGTTTCCAAGAGTACTTGCCGAGTACTTTCAAAGTACATGCACTTCTAACGCGCCACGGTCGTATTAAGCAGTATAGTTAATATCAAAAATAATATACATTTATACAGCGCACTTATCTGGAAAACCGATCTGGGTACAATCCATTATTATTACCCCTGCTCACTGGGCCTATGAAAGATTCCAAACACTATCTCAGCTCCTTGGGGAGTATACAGCTCGATGCTGCCATTTCAGCGCAAAGCAGCGAAATCAACCACAATAACCATCTCTGCCCTCACAGGTACCCAATTACTCCTGGGTGGAGAGAGGCACTGAGTGCCAAAGTGCCTTGCCCAAGGGCACACGCACCATGCCCCAGGCTGCTTTTGAACCCGCAACCTGCAGCTTCACCCCGCCGACTACGAATCTGACGCTCTTAACCACAAGGCCACAGCACTCCATTGTCTCTCCTCTAGCCACATTTGTTATTTACTGCAAAGTCTCACCGCATATGCAGTAAACGGCTCGGTATTTGGTGGCAAGAAGGTACCGGGTATGCCAAAAGAAGTGGACTGTGACACTATTTGGACCACCACAGAGATGAATGGATCAAAACTACAGGATCTGTGATAACAAGACAGCGAAATGCTCAATTTCGGCTTCTCTGGATTGGGAACTATGTTGATTTCAGTGTTTTTTTTTTCATTATTTTTCACCACGCACGTGAAGAAAATGAACTGGCAGCAAATATTTAAATTCACCACAGTAACACGTTACGGTTTCCTCATTCCCTATTTCACCTGTTGATAAGAGACTTTATTTAGCCCAGATGGCTAATCAAGTACCAGTTAACAATCACTACCTCTGAATAATAAATTTAATTTAAGTTAAAAAATTAACATTCACAAGGCAAAGTAACAGAATTAATGAATCCAGTCCTACATGTTTAATATCTGACATTCAGTGTAGCCCTGATAACAGATACATGTACTTGAACATACAAACTGCTCCATAGCTGTGGGAACAGTGCAAAGTAAGTAGTGCTGAAATGCATATTTGCTGGGGCAAAGAAGTTGTGAGGATAAATTTTTTGTCGCTACCACTCGGTCTCCATTTTTCAAAACAGAAGAAACTGGCCGCTCACTATGGTAACGGCCTCTGTGCCCGACAGCCTGTTTCACATGCAAATCAGCATGCAGGATAAAATTTGGGTACAATGGATCAAGAAGAAATAGATCAAGTTTGAGATCAAACTGAAAATTAGTTTTCACAAAACAAGACAAGAAAGCAAACAAAACATCTCCAACAAAAAGACACTCTTTGGTTTCAACTGTTGTTATGGCCTGGATGCTGATTTCTACGTGTGACAGACTTTGGGCGTTCTGAAAGTGGCAGAGTCAGACAGTTACCGGTACAATCATTGAAGAATTGCTACTAATGCTGAATGATCATTTTTCTTAAACTATCCAAAGAGAGTTTGTGTCATATGGCTTAAAAGCTTGACAAATCACATGTAACATTTACTGACTTTGAAGGAATCAATTCAAAATGAAGTACTCAATATATTTGATAGACAAGTAAAAAGGAGTTCTGTATTAAATTTCACAAAACTGTTTCCACAGGCAAGCTTTATATGCCATAGCACAAATTTAAAGTGATAATAAAAACAATGCTTCTTATAAAACGTTCCCATTGCAAAACGAGCCCAAACAGCAGCTCTTGTCTAACCTAACAAAATCAAAACCTAACGAATCAAAAACTAAAGGGATTGTGAATCAGGAATGTGTACAGGCTAGCTTAGGAACAACACTTTCCTAATGGCAATACAGGAAATTCCTCGCAGTAAAGACACAGTGCTCCATGAAGAAGCATTCTGGTTGGAAACGGGAATGCTCTGACTTTTGAGACGTTCCCTAAATGTGGGCTTCTTTAGTCTCATTTTGTAGGATTTTCATCAATGCCTATTTACACTGGCCTGCTTAAAAAACACCGCTAAGTAAAACATGTTTTCTCTGATTTTATCTGTTCAAATAAATATGGAAGCATCCAAATCAAACGTATGCAGTGTCATTTGTCTTCAGAGCTCAACAGTAACTAGCTATCAAAAAAGCGCTGGTTTTCTGTTCATGCCAAGATGCGAATTCTGAATGTAGATTGTGTCATTCGGAGAAAACAGAGAAAACGAGGGGAACTCTTGCCCCGTGTTCATAGTGGATTATCCCTTGGGCGTGCCAAACAATGCATGTAGCCATTGCATTACAATGCATGTAGCCATTGTTTGGCATGAACAAGATTTTATCCATTACCAACACGGGGGGGGAGGATTCACCTCATTTTCTCTGTTTTTTCTGAATGACGCAATCTACATTCAGAATTTGGCATGAACAGAAAAAAAAGCCCTTTGTAGCTTATTACAGTTGAGCTCTGAAGACAAATGACACCAAGTTCGATTTAGATATTTCATATTTATTTGAACAGATAAAATCTGAGAAAACGTGTTTTCCTTAGAGGTGCTCTTTCAGGAAAAATATTTTCTTCTCCCTGAACCTTGCACAACCCAGCTGCATTTAGAATCAGCTGGTAACTTCAAGTTTTTCAGACAGAACAGTGACCAACAACTTGAGTACAGAGTTCCCAGATTTCCAGTTTACCGACAAAGGAACCTGTCAAATTTGCCAGGCTGCTGTTGTTGGGTATTGCTTGGCTTGGCAAGGTTGCTGGGAGAAAATTTCCACAGCCATTTAGGATTTTGGCTTGACAAGTAACACCACATTTTTTCAACCCCAGATTAAAAAAAGAGCAGTTTTATAAAGAATTTCCATAAATGGAACCCTCCCCCCCCAAAAAAAAAACCCTCAACCCACAACTCCATAAAAATTGTACTTTAAAAGTTGCATAAAAACATTCTGGCCATAAATTCAATACACACACAACAAAAACCGCAGAAAAATGTACAGTGATCTGTGTTACAACACACCTCGGCTGTTATAACAATTAATACACATTTCAAACGGTATTCAAGAAAACAAAATACTATGGAAAGTTCAAAACAAATTGCTAGTCCTGTACTGATGAGCTTCTGCGGCATATTTCCCTCTCGTCAAATTCCATTATTTACATGTTCATGAAACATTTTTACATTCAAGGTTTAGAGACACAATTCTAAGATTGGCTAGGAGAAAAATACCACTCTCATCTTAAAATTCTGTGATGTACATATATGTTGTCTAGATTGGCTACCAATAGCCTGAATACTACTCCTACGCTAATACAGCTGTTGGGAAATTGATCTCGATAGGAATTGAACATTTCCAATGTTTAGTTTTACTCAGTGTAATAGGATCTACATTAGAGGGTTAATTAATTGGAGCTACAGTAGTTAACTACAGTTTGACCAATGTTGCCTGAATGATGGATGGTTTGGACCATCTGGTTAACCTTCTGTAACCAGGCCCTGGGGCGTGGTTGCATCACCGGTTATCAAAGGTGATTTCATTCATCAATGTGGGGAGAACAATTCACAAGAAAAGTAATTGTACGAGATATTGATGTCATTGAGCATGAAGGCTGAAAAAGATGCAGCCTACAGTGAAATATACGAGGACTAAATTTCAAAACATAGTTCAATTGCGGTACTTTGAGTGTGATTCTATTGTGGCCCTGAATCATTGTAAAGTAATTGACAGGTGGTCAACTATAGCTTTCCCCCCGAGCTTGCCCAAAGCTGGCTCAATGTGAGTTGCATTTTAAGGAGACTCACCATCGAGTAATGAGAACCATAACTTGGGCAGTCACTCCGATCCCAAATTGTCCAACTTCAATTTAATTTTGCGGAATTTACTCATGTCTGTTATTTCAAAAATTCAAATCATCCTTTTATTTTGTCCTGACAATGTCCTTGAAGAGAAAAATTTAGGTTATCTTCATATCTGAAACAAAAAAAAATTATGAGGTATATATCGTTTCGTACCAAGCTACAATTGTACACGTACATGTGACTGAGGCCTTAAATAATGAGGTTTCAAGTTCATTTGTGAATTCGCATTGCAAAACTGGCAAAATATTACACATTCTCTTCCAGGAAATATTCATCACTATGTTGGTTTCTGAAAAAATCTTGACAACTGTATGAGTAAAACTTTCTCCTCTACTTGGGCGACAGTTGAACCTTCGACCTTTGGCTGACTACAACTGGCATTGTGACCAATCCAATGTTACACTCTGTGACTCAAAATTCAGTATGGTGACCTCTTACTATTGCATAGACATGCAACAGGAATGCTTCATTGGGACCTGACTGATGTGGGTAGCATGCAAGGAGAAACCCTCCTCCCTATAAATGAGCTGACGCTCACTCAAATAATGTCTCTTCACCTGGTTCCCTCAACGGGTTTTTTAAACTTTGGTTGTTTTGGTTTGGTGCAGTTTTTTGGGGGGAGGGGGGTTTCCCAACACTGTTAAGGTTAAAGAGCCAAATCTGCCAAAATCCATCAGAGCAAGATTTCCATTGGTGGACAAACTCACATCCTCGCATAAGTTGGTCAATCAAGTGGTTTGTGGGACCAAGCAGGGTCAGTTTCCTTGTTGTATGACACTGAGGCAAATTTGCACAGATATCATGGCTGAATTTAGGAGTCCAGGGGTTGGGATTCTGGCAGATTTTTAGGCAATTTACAATGGGGATAAAGACAAGTAGTCACCCAGTGTCCCACGGGACCTCTTCTGTCTCATTTGCTTGACATCCTTCACTTGGACTTATCTGTTTCGCCATTCCTGAAAAAAGAAAGAGCCCAAGAAGAATCATAGCACCGCAACCTTTGCAGAGAAGGGTTTCAAGTGACAAGTCATTGCTAATGTTGTTCACTATCTACCTACTGTACATCCTGGGGTTCCTCTGCTGCTTTTTTGGCGGCTCGTTCCAACTTCTTGAGGCGCGGCAGGATGGCAAACTGATAGAGGAAGGGAAAGCCGACTACCACCAGGGTCGGGATGTGATACACTGCAGAGTACACCTTCAGGACAGCAAAAAATCAATAAATTAGTCAACTTCAAATATGCATATTCATGAGGTCGTGAGCACCAGTCTAGGGTTCTCTCCAATCCAGCAACATGATACCAGTAGGTTGGAATAAGGTGGCATTGAAATGAAAACCCTCCGATAACTTCTCAAGGGGTGCATGAGGCCTAGTGGTCAAGGTTTGCAACTCTTGAACAGAGGGTCAGGGGACTGAACCCAACTGCTGACCACTGGCTCCGGCCTCGGGAAAGTCACGTCATCCCTGCTCGTGTCCCCCCATCCAAGAGTACAAATGGGTACCAACATCAGCTGGGGAGCAACCTACGATGGACTGGCATCACATCCAGGGGGAATAGAAATATATTCAGTCATTTCTTGATTAGGCGACTAGAGATAAACACAGCCCTGATGATGCCGATGGTACGGCACAGACTTACATGTAAAGCAGTAGCACAGAACATTGACGAATATAGAAGTTTGCAGCAAAACTGTAATTATTGAACATGGGGCTTGATGACGTTCAAGTGTGGCAAATGCAGATCAGTTCAAACAATTTCTTCGCATGGACACAACCAGAACTAACAAAATATGTCTTGAAGCTGCATTTTGGAAATTTCATTTTCATTTGCTTTAGAAAAAATTGAGCTTTTTGTTTTAAAGCATTGTTCAGTGCAGTACAGTGCCGAGAATAAGCAATTTATGGGTGACAAAATGTTAGAATTTTGTTTTGATTTGTAAGATTGCAAGATTCCTCTGCAGACCTTTAACTGAAAAAGGGGCTCCCGGGGCTTTTTTGTGAAGTTCCATCACACTTGATGTTTACAGGTAAGCGTTCTTTATCAACAGCAACGTTATGTCTTTTCATCACTGACGAGGGCCCAATTATGAAGATGCACGTAGTCTGTGAGAATGTTCTATGCACGAAAACAGCAAACAGATACGGCTTCAGGTGGAATTCTTGTCAAAAGCAAAGTGGATTTGTCTGTCAGCTTACCAGGCGGATCCTTCGCCAGCGTAGGAGGACAAAGCTGACAAGGGGATAGCCAACGAACAAGGAGACGTTGAACTTGAGGTACGCGAAGATGGGGAACTTGAGGGCGGGATTGTTGACGAGCTTGGCGAGTGGGGGGTATCTCTTGACGGCATCTTGCACCTAAAAAACCAAAATTCTGTTCATTTTGGATGAAATTCTGCATGATGTATCATTGATGTGCAAAATCAAAAGTTCCATCCCCTGCAAGAGCCCACATTGTAGGGTTTCAGGCTGAGCTGGTTTGGAGTGGAGTTCTGTGCTAGAGTCCCTTGAGATCAGTGCTTGAGGTGTACTTGAGTGGTCAGTAAAATAAAATAAGAGATTCTAAGCTTAGCAGGAATGTTCAGGTGCATTTTGACGGCCTTTACACATTAGATGTGAAAATCTCACAGCAAAACAACAAAATGACCATAAACAGTTTACAAACATAGCACGCTTTGAGGATAAATAGTCCTGTTTAGCTCCTCGAGATACCCGAAGTTGACAGACTAGTTCCCAAGACAAAAATCAAGCCGAAGGATAGATTTTTGTTTCACTGGACCTCAGACATAATTCACTTCATTCAGTTGACATTAAAATGTCGGGAACAAGGAAAGGCAGCATACATGTACATATACACGTCCGTGTGGTACTGTGTGTTGATTGTGTAGTGAGCACACAGTACAGCTAGGGCAATGTTATGAGCATACTTCATCCGTGCCCAAGGTTCCGCCCCATCAGTATGCTAGCATATTTGACTTGAGGGGGGATCCATGCAAGCGCGCCTGGCAAACAGGAACAACAGAGACTGGCACGTGATGATGAATGGACCAGCAGGAGTTTGGCTCTCAATCATGAATATGTATGAGGTATGCCAATTGTGACCCGCTCTGCAAAAAAGGGTAATAAGTAGCGCAATTCCAAAATGTATTATGGCCTGTTCTATTTGGAGAGGGCAAAATGTCTTCAAAAATGTGATTTTGTGTTTTTTCCTCTGTTAGCTTGTATAACATTTATGTTTTCAGAATTTGTGACAACAAACATGGATACTGATGAAAAAAGATGAAAAATTGATCATTCAGTAGGAAATCCTGCATAGCATTGTGTTTCCAAGTGCTACACTTTCTGAGCTTTTTCTCGAAAAGTGCTTTTATTGAATCCGAAAATGTGGATATACATTGTGGAATGCAGTGCACTACAGGGGTCATTCTTAAATCAAATTGTAGCTTTTGATGTACTCAATCCAGCCATAGCAAAAACTGATCACCCGAATCTGACAACTTATTACCCATTTTTCTAGAGCCGGTCCCAATTACAGATGACAAAATGGCTATGAACATTCTACATGTACGTATTTAACCACTGTTTGCATGTGAAATCTCTCAATTGATGCATTGGGGCAATTTTAGAAAAAAGTCTACAACTCCGGGCATGCTTACAAATGCCTCTGTGGTCGTGACAAAGATCTCCAGGCCAAAGCATATATAGTAGCCGATGTACATGCCGTGCCAGACGGCGAGAAACATGACAGCCGCCGTCTGGGAAATGTAGCGGTTGTTGAGAAACTTCAGCCTCTTGAAGACATACCTAGTGGAAAGAGCATTAACAGAAAAGTATCGGACGGACGCTGTGTTTGAGGATTGTGTGGTAACTTGACATGAATTCCAACCAAATGGTAAGCCATTGTTTGGAGTGGATCACTTCTGAATGGACTTGCACCTCAAGTTTTTAGAATCCATGCAAAGCTCTTACGAACAGCATTAATCGCATACACAGACCTAAATCTTCAGTATAATATTTTTAAAGGAATCAAGCATTTTCAAATGTAGTTAACTGAAGCCACAATCCTTAAACAATCGATTACAAATTGTCCACTACGTAGTCAAAAAACTTATTATAGACTAATCCGAATAGACGCCATAACAGCGGGAGTGCTGCACTCGCACGCACAGTCTTCAGTTTGACGCGGGGGTACATTAGGCAAATCGCAACACTCCACTGGTCGCTAAGGCACAGTTATGGCTTCTAATTCTCGTTGTCAAATTACACTATAGGACTTTAAATTCAAGGGGACAGGTATCAGATAAGGGATGTGAACCCAAAACCATCACAATGGAATTTAGACAATTGAACCCTTGCCAGATCCATGGCAAAAAAAGTCACATCACTAAGTAAAACCTCCAGCCTGAAGACCGCTGAACCCTTACCACATCCATGGCAAAAATGTCACATTACCAAGTAAAACCTCCAGCCTGACAACTGCTAAACCCTTGCCACATCCACGGCAAAAATGTCACATTACCAAGTAAAACCTCCAGCCTGACAACTGCTGAACCCTTGCCACATCCATGGCAAAGAAAATCACACTACCAAGTACAATCTCCAGCCTGAAGAACCGAAAAACAACCATCAAAACAAAAGTCAGACTGCTTCAACGGCTCAGCTCTCAGAAATGTACATCAACCTGCAAACTTCCTCATCACAAAACAAAGAAAAGATTAGGCAGCAAGACTGGAGAGATACTTTTACAAGAGATTAGGCATTATACGGACATGTTACATTACAGTAGTGGAGTTGGAACCCTAGACACTTGGACCGGTGGTCCAGATGAATCCCAACTTACCTTGACACCCAAGTGTTGGTGGTGAGGTTGAACGACCTGATATACTCTGCCGTGTGCGTGGACGTCTCAAGCTTCCATGGCTTGACGCTGGCACAGGCATCCCACACTGCATTGCCCTTCTCGTCCTTTCCATTGTAAGCCAGGCCACTCATGATGCAGGCCCCCTCCTTGACATAAAAAGAAAACCTTTTGTTCCANTTAATCGCATACACAGACCTAAATCTTCAGTATAATATTTTTGAAGGAATCAAGCATTTTCAAATGTAGTTAACTGAAGCCACAATCCTTAAACAATCGATTACAAATTGTCCACTACGTAGTCAAAAAACTTATTATAGACTAATCCGAATAGACGCCATAACAGCAGGAGTGCTGCACTCGCACGCACAGTCTTCAGTTTGACGCGGCCGTACATTAGGCAAATCGCAACACCCCACTGGTCGCTGAGGCACAGTTATGGCTTCTAATTCTTGTTGTCAAATTACACTATAGGACTTTAAATTCAAGGGGACAGGTATCAGATAAGGGATGTGAACCCAAAACCATCACAATGGAATTTAGACAATTGAACCCTTGCCAGATCCATGGCAAAAAAAGTCATATCACTAAGTAAAACCTCCAGCCTGAAGACCGCTGAACCCTTCCCACATCCACGGCAAAAATGTCACATTACCAAGTAAAACCTCCAGCCTGAAGACCGCTAAACCCTTGCCACATCCACGGCAAAAATGTCACATTACCAAGTAAAACCTCCAGCTTGAAGACCGCTGAACCCTTGCCACATCCACGGCAAAAATGTCACATTACCAAGTAAAACCTCCAGCCTGAAGACCGCTGAACCCTTGCCACATCCACGGCAAAAATGTCACATTACCAAGTAAAACCTCCAGCCTGACAACTGCTGAACCCTTACCACATCCATGGCAAAAAAGTCACATTACCAAAGTAAAACCTCCAGCCTGACAACTGCTGAACCCTTACCACATCCATGGCAAAAAAGTCACATTACCAAAGTAAAACCTCCAGCCTGACAACTGCTGAACCCTTACCACATCCATGGCAAAAATGTCACATTACCAAAGTAAAACCTCCAGCCTGACAACTGCTGAACCCTTGCCACATCCAGGGTAAAAATGTCACATTACCAAGTAAAACCTCCAGCCTGAAGACTGCTAAACCCTTGCCACATCCACGGCAAAAATGTCACATTACCAAGTAAAACCTCCAGCCTGAAGACTGCTAAACCCTTGCCACATCCACGGCAAAAATGTCACATTACCAAGTAAAACCTCCAGCCTGAAGACTGCTGAACCCTTGCCACATCTACGGCAACAATGTCACATTACAAAGTAAAATCTCCAGCCTGAAGACTGCTGAACCCTTGCCACATCCATGGCAAAGAAAATCACACTACCAAGTACAATCTCCAGCCTGAAGAACCGAAAAACAAGGCTCAGCTCTCAGAAATGTACATCAACCTGCAAACTTCCTCATCACAAAACAAAGAAAAGGTTAGGCAGCAAGACTGGAGAGATACCTTTACAAGAGTTTAGGCATTATACGGACATGTTACACTACAGTAGTGGAGTTGGAACCCTAGACACTTGGACCGATGGTCCAGATGAATCCCAACTTACCTTGACACCCAAGTGTTGGTGGTGAGGTTGAACGACCTGATATACTCTGCCGTGTGCGTGGACGTCTCAAGCTTCCATGGCTTGACGCTGGCACAGGCATCCCACACTGCATTGCCCTTCTCGTCCTTTCCATTGTAAGCCAGGCCACTCATGATGCAGGCCCCCTCCTTGACATAAAAAGAAAACCTTTTGTTCCG
>NW_019091521.1:414918-496677 GCF_001949145.1 Acanthaster planci
GGGCAGCACAAAAGTGCAATCTGATATTCCTGTGAGGGACAGTTGGTGCAGTGCACAACACACCACAGCTGTTCTTCTTTGAGGTGTTTACCAAGTGACCTAAAGAGTGACTTCAGCATAGGAGGGTTAAGGACTACGCAATATTCTACTCAGCATGTTTATTCCTCTGGTGTGAAATCGGGGCCGTGTTTGTTTGTCACAGGGATCTGGATCACGATCAGTGATCCGTTATTGGTTTATGGACACCAAAACTCGCCTAATGGATGGTGCAAACCAGCGTTAGGATCACTGATCTGGATCCAGATCCGTGCGAAACATACACGGCCCTTTGTCTCAGAAAGTTCTGTGCCCATCACGTCCACAAGTGACCTCATTTTGTAGTAGTGGTCAGTCCACCTGCTTGGCCAAGGTGCATTGACCAGAATTGCGCACATCGTCACAGTATCCTTACATACTCCGTACAGCTTTAATTGTATGCAAGTGTTTGGTCAACAATTGAGCATTGTTTGTTGTAAACTTAAGAGGGGGAGTCTTTTTTGCAAGTTCACCTTTACCAAATGGCATGACGGTCCCAACTTGTGCCATCTACAATTGTTATCGTTCAGATCTAGCACTGAGTGCTGTCTCGGCATATTTCTCATACTTTTTGCAAATTTATAAAGCTCCAAGGGCCAATTGGCAACTGTGTTAACCACTCCCTGCCGGGGATTCCAGATCCAGATACGTATGCTTTATATGCGTGGCCGGGGTCTCCCAACTCGGACAAAGGGAACAGGACCTTGTAACAAAAGACCCGGCTGCTGGGAATTACCAACATTTTTTCTCTCTCAAAAGTGGAGATAATCCAGCCTTGTTTTGAAACAGTATACCTAGGTTTGGGGCATTTAGAATGAGCGGATTACCACCGGGGACAAAAGCGCTCCACCACCGCAGCGATGAGCCAAACAGCACTGCTGCATGCTAATCTAGCCCCTATTGAAAAGAGGTCAGCAGCACGTTATACAACACCACACAATCTGGGCTCTTTTTACAAGGCTGCAGGCCTGGCTGAAATACTCAGGCGTCAATAGATTTTGTCTGTCAGGCTAGAATGGACACCAGACAGTCCTTCACGTGTTTGTAAGTGTCCAGTGAATGAAGATAGGAATTTTTGAAGAATTCTGAAACAGAAAAAAATGATAAATATCCCGGCCAAGCATCATCAACATTGATAGCTGCCCCGGTAGGAAGTGGTTAAAGCTGTGTGTGGTACTGTGGTCTTTCCCAATGACAATGCCTAATAGACAGTCCGTTGGGACTCACCAGGCGAGTTCTTCTCCACCGCAGTAGCACAAAGGGTACCAGCGCAAAGCTCATGACGAAGAGGTTCCAGGCCTTGAAACAAACCCACAGGAAGACCTTGATCGGGGGCACCTCAGCGGCTCGGGCCAGGGGTGGGTACCGCTGGCTGATTTCCACAACCTACATAACAAAAGCAAAGACCATGTAAAAAAAAATCCCCCGATAACCATCACTGTTTCAGAAATTTGAATGATACTGATCCGTTGGGGAATTTCAAGAAAGAAAGATTTTAAAATACAGTTCACTACCGATGCAAGGAGCTACCAAGGAGAGGTCAATGGCAGCACATCCTGGGAAAAAAGAGTCACACCTGTGCGCAAAATTGGACATTTCTCTCACAGGGAGGTACCTCCATGCACTTCTTTTCCAAGTTCCGAGGAGGAGCTCTGACAGACCTTGGCTTCAATGAAGAAGACGACAAACTCCTGCAAGAAGCCTACGTAGTAGCCGACGTAGAAACCGTGCCAAACAGCCAGGAAGAGAAGCGCGGCCAGCTGGGAAACGTTACGATTGTTGAGAAACTTCAGTCTTTTGTAGACATACCTACAGGTGGAATGGAGACAAAATGAACAAAGATAGAAAAGTATCCATCGTCGTTCATCATCCATTCAGCAACTTAACTACTAATCAAAACGGTTGTAATTATGGGGCAGGAGTTGGAACAAGAGAGGGCGCAATTTTCCTAGCAACGGAGGCTCCTTTGGTGGGAACTGCCCTTTGCTGGTTCACAAACAACTACGAACTGCACGCGTCATGGTCACGTCGCTACCAACAAAATGAATACTCCCCACCAACATAGCTTTTTTCAACCTATGAGAGGGTTCCTCTGCTCAGGGAAGATAGGTTGAAAATTTCAATTTTTAAATAAAGGCCAGATATGGCTCCCTTTTTTGATATAAAAACAGAACCCCACAAATACCGATTTACAAAAGTCATTTGCAAAGTATCTGTACAATATTTCTTACTTTAACCTCATATTTTTCAACACTCTGAGGCCATCCCATGGAGCACTATTTGTAACCACAACTGGTCATGCACAGCTGCTAAGTTCAGGTTCAATACTTCTACAAACTTCCCTGACTTTGCATGAGTGTACTAAACAAATGGGGGATTGCAAGTTAGGACGTCAGTCATAGGTGATGCTAGGCATACTTGTAACCAGGGCGTGAACCAACAAGCATCTATACTCCATTCATTTACACAACACTTCCTGGTTCATAATGACGTCACACTTTGGTACTCCCTGGCAACCAGTGAGTAGTGACGTGAGCCATTTTGCAACAGACCGATACATTAGACCCAGCCGGTAGCCAGTTTACTCAGACATGAAGTCATTGCAGATGTAGGAAATTTGCCCAGTATAGATCGAGGCCAGTTCTTGAAACTGTGACCACACAGGGTCTGAACACAGACCAGCACGGCCAACATGCTACATGTAATTACTTCCGGACTGGCTCTCAGATCTTTTGAAAGTTAAAAATATGACTGAGGGAAAAGTACCCAGCTTCCCTTTAACTTGTTCTCAGGCAAACCCTCGGTACGCACAACTTGATTTCCAGAAGTTGCTAGGCTTCACGTTATACACAAGAGTCCATAGAAAGAAATAGTGCTTGATAATATCATACCAGTGCTATTTGGACTAACACTGAGATCTTGAAAAGGGCAATGATTCCATCATGTTGTGCTCTTTCTGGAGGTCATGCATACTTAGATTGTCTTATTTTTGGGACTAGGGTTTTGTGGAACACACGAGACACACTCTTGACACTAATCCTTTTAGATCTTTCAAAATCCAGTAAGAAATTTTGAAGGATTTTGAAGGGTTGAGGAGGGTAGATAGAGCCTAGCCACTACAACTTAAACATGGCAGCTGATGTTCCTCTGAAAGTGAAGAACAGAAAATAAGCTGTTGGTGTCCAGCAGTGGCTGAGCTTAGGACAGCATTGGGGTTATATAAACGGGACATACCATACCATTACAGGTAGTACCATTCACAAATACCTATGACAGGTGGTTCTCTCTAATTGGTCCAGAGCCCATCATGTGGGTACTTTTTTCCCAGATGATGAAAGACAGCCGAGTAGTGTTTAACCCAATTGGCAATAAACATGACCCCTGAATCCGAACAAAAACTCCTGCTTTGGTGTTCCCAGTTAAAAAAGCTGAATTTGTTATTGTAAGGTTGGTTGCTGATAAGCCGTTTGAATTTGAATAGAAATTCATTGCTATATATTCATAAAAAGTACAAATAGCAGAAATTACCTGACTGCTCGCTAAGTAAAAACCTAAAATACATGTATATCTAAAATATTCACAAAACGCACAATCACAATCTATTTTTTATTAAATTAGGTTAAGATTTAAAATTAGAAACAAAAAGAAAAAAACCTACATATATTTAAAATTTATTTAAAATTCCCATTCAGGAACCTGACTGCAGTGTTATAAAATGAGCGGTTTGATCACCTAGTGCGTCCCTGAATTGATCTGTATTTACGCCTCATCATTTGGAAGAGCTCATTGGCCGGATGAGACTCGTCTGCAGTAATGGAGTGAGCACGTACCAGTGTTCGCTGTTTATAGTGCCAGCTCAGTCCATTTTAATAGCCGGTTCCCTGGCCAGTTTCAATGTACTAAAAGAATTGAAACCACCCCATCACACTTAACTCCCTGTCCATTCTACCTACCTGGAGACCCAGGTGTTGGTTGAGATGTTGAACGACTTGACAAGTTCCCGGCAGGTTGTAGCCAGCTCAAACTGCATGGGCTTGTAGCTGATGCAGCGGTCCCACAGCACGTTGCCGTTCTTGTCTCTTCCGTTGTAGCCGAATCCGCTCATGATACAAACGCCCTCCTGAACGGGTGGGTTGGGGGAGGGGGAAATGATGAAGTGATCTGCAGTGAGGCCAACTCAGATTTTCCCTGGGAGTTGAAATCATAAACTGACATGAAGGTATTCTTGGCCTCTGTTTCTGGCTAGTTGTAACTTCATTTTGTGTTGAATTTTGAATAAAATAATCCCGACTTTGTTTCCCTGCTGTTTAGTTGCTAGGGACAGAGGTAGGTTGCTAGTTGGTACTGAGTTTGAGTAACAGGGAAGAATTTGTAAAGCCATTTTATAAAGACAAAATACTCTATATCACTGACATTCTGTTATATTTTGAAGAGGATTTTGAACAGTTAAAAGTCCAGGTGATGACTTTTTGTGAGACACACTGTACTCGGCTTAAAAGTGTAACAAACAGTTTCAAGTCTTTTGGGATCAGATGTACTGAAAAATGCAAAAAAAATAGTTTGATATTGTCCATGTTTCTGGACAACCGAGGGCGCTGTTGCTGTGATGTCCATCAGTGTGGCCGCTGTTTATTTGATATGATTTTCTATTCAAAACTGGAATCCTAAATTATCTCATTAAAAACATCTCTGAGAAAAACAAAGAAAATTTTCTCCTTAAGATGACATCACAGCTTTCCATGAATATGGAAATGCATTAGCATAAAAACTAAGAATCACCAAAGTACCAATCAAACTAGCAAAACAAGTTTTGTAAATAAGGTTGACTAAAACACAAAGGTCCTTCTTCAAGGATTACAGTAAAATAACTGCACAGATTCCAGACCACAACTTAGCTTAAGTGCCTCAGCAGAATGAAATACCAGAAAAAAAAATCAAAGTGATAAGCACTCTCCACTGAAGGCCCAGTGACTTTCTTACTGTAAAAAGAAAGATCACAGAGTACTTGGAGATAGCCACCTTGCCCCAGCACATCACCACAAACATTTGGGACAGGAAGGACAAACTCTGCAAAAGCAAGAATGTTGAATGCAAAACTTGAGAAAGCAAAGGATGAAAGGGGGGCAGAGGAAGGACAAATCCAGGAGGGGATGGAGAGAGCTGAACCATCAGCTAGGAAGGGGGTCGTTCTATAAATTCAGGGTCCAAACGTGTGACGTTTTTGTGTCCCCGTTATGCCTGACCTGTTCAATTTGAGATGGAACTATTACTGAATTTGACTTCAACTATTTCTATTTGTTTAGCTGGTAATTTGCGGAATTTAATCATCTATTTTTAAAGTACCACAGACTATATAACAGAACCATGTTTTGGATGGTGTGATTTACTATGAAGTTACAACTTTTTCCGGGAAGTATGATTTTTAAAAAATCTATAATGCTTCCAGACCCATTTGCATTTACGAAGAAAAGAATGGTCGATGAACTCCAACATTATGTGGAGGATGTTGTTGAAGTTGAAACGTGGTATTCTCGAAACATGGTATTCTCCAAGCAAACACTTGGTTGTCATTTTGTGAATTGCCCATACTCAAGAGTATAGTGTTCGGCCTGCGAGGGGCTGGCCACGCTTCCACCTACCGCAAATTCTGGAGACATCAGGTAGGCGTTGGAAAATACTGGGGAGAGCAGCGTGTACAGCACGAGGTACACGCAGCCCACCCCGAGCCTCCCCAGGGCAGGCCGGATGCAGTCGGGGGGAAGTGCCCGGTCGTTGTCGGCCAGCTTCCCCTCCGTGAACTCCAGGTAGGGCCGGATGGAGAAAATGGGAGCAGCAAAACACCCACCGATAAAATAGGTGTATCCGGCCAGCTCCAGGAGTGAGGGCGCCCTTTTGATGTTCAACTTTTTCTGCTCCAGGCTCAGCACCTCCTGCAATTATCACAGGTTTAATTAGGGACCATTTGTCGACCACTGGTCAACTGCCCTTTGGTAACCGACGCAAAACGTCCATCATGGGTACCAGGCAAATTCGATCAGCAGTTGACCGATGGTCCCTGACTGACCTGACCTGACTGACATGCGATCAAATAGTTGAATATTTGACGCTTTACTGGATGAAGGTTGGGAGTTTGAATGTCCAAAAGAATAGCAGTTGTAACAATGCACTTCAAAGGAATAATTTAAATAGCCTCAAAATGAGTTGAAACTTTGCAAGGATTATTGTAAATAAAAACCAGGGTTTATAGATGACTCTGTCCAAAGCCATGATGAACAAATTTCTCTCTGTTATGTGGTTGAAATGGTTTCCTTTCTGTTCATGTAATTGTATACTTGATTTGAATAAAATGATAACCAGCCTTACTTGTGTCGAGCCGTAACCAAGGGGCTATTAAAACTAGGTGACTCGTTGCATATAATGCTTATTGACTGTAGCTGGGGTCAGAGCGAGAGAGACTGGCTGAGTTTACCTCCTTCTTGTGGCCGTCATACAGGTCAAAGGCCGTGCCAGCCATTTTGACTGTCAGGATACAGTGGGGCGTGGTCCAGATCAGGTCATAGCCGTCCGTGGACAGGAGGACGTAGGCAATCAACAGGTAGGCCTGGAAATAAGTTTGTTTTCTTTTTTAAAAATCAGGAAAAACCGGCAGAAAATACCCTACAGTACTAACATACTCCACGAGATCCACAAGACTTGTTTCATTACAGCAGAACAATGCTTTCAGTAAGAAATGCTGAGGAATTACGAAAGATTTTGCATCTTTACTGTAGCAGATGGTCCATGTTTACTTCTCTTTGTTCCTTTGCTAGTCCTTGGCTGATTAGAATGCTAGAACTGACTATTCACAATGAAAACGGTCCTTGGCACATGTTGAAACTAGTGCACACTTTAAGCCGGCAATGTTGCCGGTGGATATTTTCAAGATTGGTATCCAACAGTCTTCTTGAAAACTCAAACCTTGTTTTTTGCCAGATCTACCAGCACCTCGTATTGTAAAGAAGACGCATCATTAAATTCAATAAACAGCAGAAGGATTCCGAAAATGAAAACTGTGCTGTGCAAACTCATCGCCTGAATGTCAACGGGGAGAGGGAGGAGCGGGCGCCGGTGACTAGAACAGGATGTTACACAAGATCCCTCATAACAACATGACTTACCATGTTGAAAATGAAAGACAATACCACAGACAGCTGACTGCCCCCTACCGTGACTAGCAGGGCATAGTTGGCCAGGACCGAGATTGCCGAGTGGATGACGCCGTATCCTGAATGACGCAAACGTAGGATTGGAATGAAATGCAAGAATGCCTAAAGATCAGAAGAAAAGTAAGCAGACAGGTCCAGGGGCAGTGTGCAAGGTGGTTTTGTGACGCATACTTGGGGAGAAAAAAATTGCACATATGAACAAGCATACTCTATATGCATATGAATATTCAATGAATATAAATAGTCATTGTGTATGAATAATTACTTGAGAGCTTGACAAGTTACAGCCATTAATTAGTACATCCGTGCAAAGTGAACATAATTAATGCAAATAAACAAGTTTTTATTGAATCCAGAAGACAATCCAATTAGAGGGCAAAGGTGGAACTAAAAATACACAGAAGCAAAAAAGAAACCTATACTGGCATGTGCGTGTTAAGATGCAAGCAACTGTGGTTCCACACAGGAGTGCGCTTTCATGAATAGTAATCATTAAATCATGAATAATTCAGCATTACCAGCAGGACTAGTTGATCAGCACAGGCAGGATGGAATGCAAGATATCACAGCATGCATGCATGAATATTTTAGGAGGTGGTGCCAATGACCAGATGCGGCAATTCCCACCGATTACACCCGAACATCGAGGCCACAGCTCTACACTGTAATGCAAAGTTATTGGTGTGTATTAATTCACTGTCGGCTTTGTGTCATCCTGTCAAAATGCCAGGCTGGATTTCATTTTAATTGGCTTGTTGGCGGCAAAAGATGGAAAACAAACTTGGCAAAGAAAAATCAGTTGATGTCCACTTGTCTTGATTAGCATGACTTCAGACAGTGGAAGTGAGCATACACAAACACAGATCTGCACATGGAACACCTAGTCTAACATTTTGCCAAGACTGCAGAAACTCAAGCATGGATACAAATCCTGGATTCAGTGCTTTCTGGCCACTAAGTGTATTTCTATTGGCCAATCAGGAGGAGGGACCAATGAGGCATAATCCCCTCCCCCCGGGGAAAATGGAACACGGACTTTCAAAATAACAAGAGAAAGACACTCTCCTGGAAAAATGTTATTTCCCTTCCTTAAAAATGTGTTAAAAGTCCAAAAGTTAGCCTCAACCATCAGAAAAGTCATACAGGGTAACACAGACAAACACCCAAACAAACAATTCTTCAATCCCCCCCCCAAAAAAAGAGACTTGGGTCTGGGGCTGCCCATGACTATTTCTATAAAATCTTTTCCCAAGATACATACCACCCAAATACTGGATGGTTAATTATTTTAAAAGTTTGGCAGGCGTCTATTGTGGCTGGATAGTTTTTAGCAGGGATTCACATGCACGAACATGAATATTTCCATGGAAAATTTGCAATGGCTTAATGCACGGCAGCTCTGGAAAATTGTTTGCTATGAATGTTTCGTGACATCAGGTTCACATGAGGTATAAGCTGGCTTTTTTTTGGCTTCGGAACGACATGTATGTGGAAGTTTAATTCTCTGGTGAAAAATGTAAAGAAAACACTCTTTCAGTTTTAAAATTATGACTTCAGATCGGCTGATGAAATGCCCATGAAGGAGGGCTTCATCTGTCCTTGGTGGAAATTCTGGAGAGTTCTGTTCTAAAGCTGAAGAGTGGGAGTATAAGTTGATCAGAGTTTGTTTTGATTTTCGATTGTCTACACACAAGGCCCTGTAGACCCAAACCAAAAGAAGTGCCTTTCTAGGACGGTGAAAAGCATGTTCTTCCTACTACACTTTTTTGTACATTCATGACGAGTGCATTTGCAGCGTGTAAACCCACGGCGACGGTGCGTGCACACTGGCACACTATCTCAGCAGTTGCGAGTAATCCAATGTTCGTGCAAAGCCTGATTTCCTGACTAATGAATTGTTCCAAGTAAGGTAAAAAAAAAAATTTTGTCTCGTAGACACGACCAGGGATTAGTTGCTTCACAATGTTGATGCTAGTCAAGGTTGCACAAAATTCTCTCGTCAGCCGACATAAGTAAACTAGGTCATACTCCTTGCCAAAAAAATCTTAAAAGGGGCCGGTGCAATGGAAATTCTTTTATGTGAGTTGAGTACTTACCTCGTTGTTTGTAATCAAATTTTAATTTCTGTTGTGGCACTACAAGAGCATTTTGGTGTTTTATGCTAATGAAAATGTGCATATTTATGAGCAAAAGAATGATGTCATCAAGTCAGAGCACCCAGGGTTTTGTCCATTGGGGGGGGGGCATTTTGTATTCTTTTGAAGATGTTATTTCATTTCATGACAGCATTTCAGGGAGCAGTTTTCTTGCAAATTTCTTTTTAACAGGGCAAGTGTTGGCTTCACTTCTAAAATGAAGCATTAAATATATTTTTTCAAATATAAACTTTCCAATGAGGGAAATGTTATTTTTTTGTACAGTGAAGAGTAGAAAGTTGCATAAAAGATTTTCCAAAGTAAAATTCTGATCACGAACTTAAGCTGGGGTCAGAACAGCGACTTACAGGAGATGTACTACAAGTTACTTTCTGCAGCAGGCATTCTTGCTGAGAAACTGTCACGAGTCTTCTAAAATTTCCTACAAGGCAGCTTTATCAATGGCACACTCTCTAGACTGTGACTTTCTAGTAGCATTAAGCCCCATGTAAAGTTACATGCTGGGATCTACCTTCCTGAATCCTGCAAAATCCTACAAAACTATTACAAGGATCTCCGGGGGGAGGGTCAGCGAGTCTTGACAGTGGAAGATTGAGTTATCAGTGCACCACATCAGTGTGTGGTCCATTTGAGATTTCAGCATGAATGAGTCCTCCAAGTTTGCAGAGTTCTAATCGAGTCCATCAAAAGTCCTCGCAAGCAGAGCTGTTTATAACAGAGAGTTGCGACATGAGTGTCTCGACAGTTGGAACCAAAATGGTGGATCATGCTTCGGGGCACAGGCACACAACAGCTGCATCCTGTACTACAGACATAATGAACAGCCATTTTGGTTCCAAAGTCTGACGTTGGCACTACTCTCAGGCCGTGTCCAAAACAGGCTTCCAGAGCTACAGTTAGGTCTATTGTCTGCGCGTCTCTGTATATTCCCAATGGAGTGAAGACCCAGACCTAGACCTCGCTCTAGACAACAGATTTGGATGCAGCCTCAATATACAGCTCTGCTCACTAGTCATCTGGGCCCAATTTCACAGCCCTGCTTACCGCAAGCGAAAAATCAGCGCTTACCACAGCAGAAAATTCTGTGCTTATGGCGAACCTATTTCACGGGTTAGCGAGGAATTTTTCTGCTTGCGCAGTTAGCGCAGTTAGCGCAGCATTGAGATTGCAAGTGTGGAATTCTGCGGTAAGCGGCGCCATAAAATTGGGCCCTGGTCTTTTAGAAAACTAAGCTATTCAAATAACAAGCACGTTCTTCTGTCACTGTTCATCAATGGGCTTATATGCAAGCACCTGTGATGGACATGGTGACAACACTGCTGAGTTCAGGTCTTGGAACCCAACTCATTGCACTCCTCACCAAAGTTAGCAAACATCAGAATCAGGCCGCAGAGGATGAAGTAGGCATGCTTGACTGACGAGGGTTGCCCATGCAAATAGGTCCGCGAGATATATGCCAACGGATAACCTATAAAAGAATGCCGAACAGGAAAGACGGCAGTATACTAAATCAGGCAGCGTGATAATAATCTGAAATCAGTTTGAATAACAAGCAAAAGTTTCCAGGTACTCTAAAACGGCTCTGTGCTATGCATCGCTGAGCTACACTAGGCCAAATACATGACAGTACACATGTATAGATGAAGACAGTATTTATAAATATATATCATAGAGGCCCAATTCATAATCTGGTTTGTTAATCCATGGTTAATCTTAAAAATGTTACAGGCTAGTCAGAGAAAGAAAATTAGTTAATTATTTCCCCATTTTTCCCCTATTCTTTCCGCTTTTGAAAGGAAAATGACTGAGTAAAATCTCCAAATTTCAAGACTGACATCTGATACAGCAATACTGTTGGCTCTCGTGTACTATAAAAAACAGAGATGATTCCTTGCTGAGCTGGAGATTTGCCAATTTAACTTTGACAAATCATCTGGTTGGTCCGCTGTCAGACAGTGCTACACATGCCTGGGCAGCTAATCAACAAGACAAGATGCTATATAAAAGCTAACTTAAAGAACAGCAGCAAACATTTTTAAAAAGAAACCTCACAACGCACATTTGTATCTGAGTTAACCTCATTTTTTACGCTTATGGCACTATTTATAGGGCATTTATAGCCTTCTTAGTTTATTTGCTAATGAGTAACAGCAACCTAAATAGTCCGGAGAAGCTTGGGTAACTTTCAATGTGTGTTACAGGCTCTTTTCAGTGCATTTAGCCCAATGGATAGGGATGTCCAAAAGGTTTTCATTCCCTGAAACAGAGTATAAAGTAGCAGAATGCTTGTGTTTAAGAAAACTTCCCGTGTGGCTGCGGATAAAGTGCAGCTATCATGCCGTCTTGGCAACAACCCTGGCAACAATAGTAGAACAGCTCAGCGGTTGGGCGCGATCTGTCGATATGTGCGACTGCTTGATATTTGCACAATCGGTTGATCCTAAAGCATAGTTTGTTGGCAATTCCGCGATCAACCAATTGCCTCTCCTCTCTCATTCATGGTCACGGTTGAATGAGATTACTTCAAAAACGGGAAGTAACATTGGAGATTCCATGCCAAATTAACCACTCATGCAAACCAATCAGGCAATCATGCAGATCAGCCAATCACACCCAACAGGGCGACGTGCCAAATAGCACGTAGGCCTATAATGTAGTTACCATAATCGTGACAGTCAAGTCTTGTTATAACAAAGTTATAGGGACCAGACAAACTGTTATAGCCTGGTAGACTTCGTTATAAAACAGTAGAGGCATACATCACAACTTGGAGACTGTCCTTTATTTGGAGAAGTCAATATTCAAGGACAAAATCCGTCCCCGGAAAGAGAGAATGTCCCCATAGATGGGAGCAATTTTTTTCCAGTGGGCTTGGTGATCCTACCATTGCTCTGGGGATCCTTTTATTGCTGTAGTTGGATTCAACTGAAGAAAACATCCACGGCTGCTGTTTAAAATAAACGTCTAGCGTTTTTTTTTCTAGCATTACAAGCAGGAGTCTGCAATGGCACATAAAGGATGGGGAGAAGATCACATTAAAACAATCAATCTGAATGCGATCTGATCAATTTCTGAAAATTAATTCTTATGGCAATGTTAATCAAGTTACATGGCACAAATTTCATAAAAACAACTTAACAAATTAAATATGAATTGAAAATATGGCAGAAAATATCAATAATATCGTGTGGATGTTTCTGACCTAAGCACACCAGGGGTAAAAATGTTTCCTTTTAAGGGACTTCTCCGAATACAGGGACAGTCCCCGAGTTGTGATGTGCACCTCTACTGTAAAAGGAATGAAAAAATGGAGAACCCCACACATGAAAATCACTACACTTGCAGCACCTCACACCCTGACCCTTTGCATAAATTTGACATTTGTGTAGCCTGAGTAACCTGGACCGTATGAATCACCTTTTTTTACATTTGGACATGGTTTTTAGGACATGTAGGGGCCTAGGCCTATGTCATCACCTTCTGATGGCCGAGTGATCATGGTGATACACCATTTTACAAGTTTTACGATGGGTAAAAATGTCATGTATGTAGTAGGCCTATTCTTATTTTATCATCTTAAAGAAAACTTGCAAATTCAATACATCAGACTTCAGAGTCTCTGAATTTGCTTTTTACCCGTTTACATGGTTTACAAGTATTTATTAATAGTCTTGTGTTCTTTACAAAGTTACAAAGAGTCAGACTGTATTACAGGCATGTATTGTCACTTAAATGAATGTAGCCTACCCCTTGCCCCTCAACATACTACTAGCTGACTAGCTTAGCTAGGCACTCACTACATATACACCTTGAAGTTACACCTGCCCGGTTGGTTGGACCATGGTAAAACGTCGTCCAACCTGGGCTTGGCACTCACATGCTAACATCGTCAGCAGGTAAAAAAAGGCCGGTAAATCTACCCCACGCCAACTGGTACCAGAAACCGGCAAAATATCCGGTGGAACGTTGCCTGATCCTTCCATCTTTCTCAACGGCAAATAAAAATCGTTACATAATCAACTCAGTTATCTCGCTTTGATTTGCAAGAATGCTTGTAACGGTGTACATTCGTTACAGTACATGCTATACGTAATACATGTGTATCGCATTCGCAGGCCCGCCTAGCTATGTTTGCTAACCTTAACGTGTGGATGAAGAAGTGCGCCCCCTTCTGACGTCCAACAGACCAGCATGCATGGAGCGTTCGCTCGTTGTAAAACCTATATAACCTATATATACACACATTCAAGATATTCTGAATGAGAGAGTTCTGAGACTTGAGAGCAGTGGAATTGTGTAATTGAAGAAATATAGCACTGAGCCTCTGGCCCGGACTAAGGGGCTCCATTCTGAACAATTTGGATGCAATCGGATCCGAAAGTGGCACTATTTAGCCATTAAGCATAGGGATGTATTAACGAAGTGGCTACTTTTCCCATCAGGGAAATATCATTTGTTTCAGGGGTGGCCTGCTTCAGGTGAGAATTTTTCAAAAAGTCATCAGTCAACGCACCAACAATTGAAAGGAAATTGAAAGACGACATGTTGCTCATCATTTTTCTGTGCAGCCTAAACACCCGTGAGAGTTGTGAGTATTTTAAACGAAAATTGAAGCATGAGGATTTGTCATTGGTGTCTGTGAGACTTTATTCACTGGGGTGCAACCTTCCTGGCGGCGGCAGCCAGCACAAGATGACTGTGCGGCCTCAAAGTGTTTTGCGCCCTCCCTGGACAACGGATGCATTTTCTGGCATCTGAAACCTAGTCTTAGAATTGACAAGTCTTGCTGTATACTCATAAAATCCAACAGACATCTGGTAATAAAACAAAGACACAGGCACGACACTTTTCACTGTTGGTGCCGAAAAACGAGCCGCTTAAGAAAATAACCACATTCCGGAACACAACAGAATAATCATCTGTGGAAAAAAACACATAAAGGGAAACTGAAATAGATTGTCGTCGCTGCACGCGTAAACATCGCGGCGCTGTGTCAATAAGGCATTGTATGAAAAGGTGCGAAATGCACGGGCGTCGCCTTTCGCAGTAAAGCGAAAAAACACCCCCTTCGAAAAAATGTGACTGTTGGCTTCGAAAATAAAACACAAGTTGGTGATCCGATGTTAGCTGGACGAAAATCGATTGGGGATACAACGCCATCCGATCATTGTTTGCTCTGTGCGGGACCGAAGTGAATGAGAGAAATAGCAAGTGAAAATCAAAGGAATACCGCTATGTACTTGTTTTTTATTTTAAAAAAAAACCGTACTTTTTAGGCTCAAAATTGTCATTTGCTTTTGGATTATATTTTGCGGATTTCTGACTCGCGCTACTTTAATGTTCGTTTGTTTTATTTTGTTTTCGTCAAATTTCACTAAACAGTTTGATGGGCGCAACAGAAATTGCTTTTTTAAATGGATCATGTGAATAACGGCAGGACAGCTCCAAATGAATTTTTTTCATACCGTGGCTGAAGAATGAAAGTTGGATTGTTCAGTGGCGTAAATTTGTTCCGGAGAATTGGAGGAATGGGGGAGTAACTAACATTTCAAAAAATGCCTGGCGCGGTGGAAATTCGGAAAGCTGGATTGTGTGTGTGGGGTGGGGAGGGGTGGTTTTTAGGGGGCGCTAATCATGGTGTAGAAGTACGTCTTATCATAGAGGAGTCCTTTTTCAATGATCTTACATTAAAACGGCGTAATTGAAAGCTTTTATAATTTTCCCTTATAAAGTAAGACTGAATTCATGGTTGTAGAGAAGTTCACCAAATCTGCCCCCCCCCACCCTTCACCACAAAAAGGTGTGGGGGTGACCAAATAGCTCATCCAACTAGTAAAAGAGTATGGATTGACGGTGCTGGTTCTAGTCCGAACGGAGGGCTACTTCTTGGAAGACTAGGATAGGATGTGGCAGACATTAGGCCCCTTTTTTTGGGGGGGGGCTTGTTGCCCAGGCTGCATTGCTGCCGTGTACAGGCCGAACTTAATGGTTTGTCTTGAAGAGCCATAATTCTCAGGATGTTGGTAACAAGGAAGTGAGACAGAATTGGTCCCCTGTTATTCTGTCCCCGCAACCATGCTATTCCACCATCCTAGGGGCGTCTTGCGGGTGGCATGGGGGGCTTTCCCCTCGCCCGGAAAAGGATGCAAAATGAAGGGGAAAGGGGAAAAACGAAATGAGTAAGGGGAAAATCACCAATACTGCTTGAGGCTAGCTCGGAACTGACCAACTTTCACCGTTGTCAGTTCGTCAATTCAGCTACCGATAAGTACTCCCCTTCGAAATATCCAAGTCACTCCCATGCATCATGCGGTGGGGCTTTGGTTAGTATGCCAGCATTGTTCAACATTGGAACAGTGCCGGCAGAAGAATGCTCTCGGAATGTGAACCCCTATAGGCTTTCGTTAAGCAGGCATATAACCAGTCTACACCTTAAAAGGTCTCATGCTTTCTTGAGAGGCCTGCTTGAAAAGAAGAAAACTTTAAAGTTGGATGGGCCTCGGGCCTGGCATCTTCTAAACCACTTGTGCTCTCCGCCAGCTTCGGCGACGACGTTTCCCAGGGTCTTATTCAAATGAGGCCTGCGTTGCCGACAGAAAATAAAACACTGTACGTGGCTATCCCCACCACCAAATATTGACACACTACCTTTATGCAGACTAAAGAGAACAATGAATACGTAAGAACAAAGCAAACATGAAAACATTTTAATGATAACTGCCCGAGGTTGCTATAGTCTCGTCTCTTTTTCCCAATGCCCAGACAAACAAAACATTTTGGACACAGCCTAATATTTGAACTGAAGTGGTTGAATGTTCCCACTGCATTTTCGTCTCTGGTAAAACTTCTCTGGCTTCTTGGGAACAGACGCTGATACATCTACATGTACGTCGACAACGTGCCGTGACCCAGGTCTTGGAAACTGCTTAAATTTCTGTAAACTTCAGCAGCTGTAATACAGATAAATAGTGTCGGTGAAACGTTTTGTAGCTCCATGGCGAAACAGGAGAAAAGTTTACAGTTGCAAATTACAATATCACAGATGGAGGGCCCGCAATAAATTTAAGGCTCATGGAGGAATTCACATTATTACATGTATAACTATTAACCCAACAGGCGTTGCGGAGGTTCTGTTGATAGCGATGCTCAACTGGGAAGAGAAGCCCCCCAACAGGTAATTGACTCCGAAATTCCGGATGCATTGACCAAACTGCACCCCAACCAAGTCCTTCTGCCTTGACCAGCAGTTCCGATCCACGATCCACCCGACACCCCTCCTCACTGCAACTCGGCCCCTCCCCTCGGAAAGGTCCCAGCCAAACCTGCCCGTGCGGATGAACGTATATATACAGGGATCCAGTTCAAAAGTCAAAATCCCGGCTGTTTATTTCTGCTCACTCTCGGCCCATAAAAATGACAGATAAGACGCTATCATTGCGGATAGGGCAATTAACCCCGACTTCATTTGCTTTTCCCACGCCAAATTGGCTGATTTATTAGTTGATATTTCGGCCTTGTTCACACACGCACTATCTGCTGGGGGTGTCGCCAATGATTTCGTTGAGAGGACAGAAAATAATGACGTGTCTGGTTCATCAATGGGTTCATAATGGTAATACTTGGACTAAAGGTAAACGCAAAAGGTGTGTATATAGAAGACATATCGCAATTGAAATTGCTCAATGTTTCCAAAGACAGCGGCCATCAAATTGTAAGTTTAATTTGGGTGTGTGTGTGGCTACACTGGTTATAGAACGGAAAGCTTGAATACACAATAGAAACACAAAATTTCTGCCCAAAATTAAAAACCTCGGCGAATTTGGTTAACCTCCCCAGGCAATGTACTTTGAACTGGGCCAAGTTTTCCTAAGTGCGGTGAATTCTACATAAATGATGGTCTTTTGTACTTTATATCTGTCGTCACGTCTATGACAGATTCTAAATAAATACAGACGGGATATGGATTTAAAACATCAAAAATTGCTCATTGAAAACTTTGAATTAGAAGCTTTAATTGGCATGATTTCAGAAATTCAAATGAAAGAAGAGTTGTACAAGCGAGGTACTCGAGTTAAAAACCTATGAAATAAGTTTGCAAAATAAAACATTAGGGCCTACTTCAAATCTAATTTTGGAAATGCTTAAAAAAACCTAGCTGTTTTGGGTTTCAAAACCAGAGGAAGGCAATCGGGCTTTATTAAAAGAACAATTACTCCCATTTTGTGGTACGTTCGTTTCCTTCCCACAAACTGAAACCGAAGGGGGGTCGGCCAGGTAGCTACACTCATTTTGTTTGCATTTCCCACGCCTTAGCGGTCGATACAATGAAATATCAAGGACCCTTCACAGCCTCGTGAACACCTATAGAGGTTAGCATGATCCCAACACGCCTACCTGTGTGGCGGTAGACTGCGCGAACGCATAAATCAACAGTGGCCACTAATGATTAAAGCGGCTATCCCTATCCATATTCCTTTCGAAAACGGACAGCTGATCGGCCGTGTATAAGGACCAACGTTTCAGTCGGAGAAGCACAAAAGTCGTGAAAGAAAGTTGATCCTGTCGGTGCAGGACGAGGTTGAGACTCGATCGAGTGACTGCATAACAAACTCGTCAGCTCAGTGGGAACATATAAAACTGTGAGATCAAAGTTAGTCTCTCAGGACTCTCCAATATAGAATATCTTGAGTGTATGTTTTTATTTACGAGCTCTACGGACATATTTCATTTCTGGCCTTTTTAGAGGGGGCACCCCTAAGTAGGCCTATTGTGAGAAATCTCGGGCATTGTGGGATAGCTTATCACGCATTATGAGTGATTGCGCATACACCATGCAAAATTAACATAAGTCCGATTCCCGGGCAACGCGAATCTGACTTATTTCCTTGGATTCTAGCAAGGGGCTTTTATCACCCAAAACGGAGGAATTCCTCTCAGGCTGTTTTTCGAAAGTCAGCGGATATTTTGCCGTTGCTGACCAAAGTTCCAAAACGATATTCTGTCGGTAGCTGGTTCTGATCTGTCCATATTATTGACGTCACAGTTGTTGTGGCCCACTTTCATTCAATTTTTGCTTGTAGTAAGAGCCATATTTCGACCTTAATTTTTCACGATAAGTGAAATTTGATCAAGCCCAATATTCCCATACATGAATCTCAAGTTTCTGTTTCTCTTCCAAAGTTCCCATAAAATTTTATTTCGACTCCATTTTCCGATTTTTTTTTCTCGTGCAAAATGAACTCTTCCAAAATGCGCCCAAAATAACGGAATAATTTTCTTCATATTTTAAACAGGGTATGTGAGTTAAAAGAAAATAATTTTTTCAAAAATTCGAAGACTTTGAAGAATTCCTTAGTGCCAATGTGAGATATTCTGAATTTTCTTGAAGTGCTCCATGTCAGGATAAAATGTTGGCATCGAGGTGCGCCAAATTAGTTAGAGGACTCTATGGTCACGTTCATAACTTGAAAACACTGTGGGTTTGGGCTCAGTGTCACTCACTGTATGTTCTGACGGAGAGCTCCACATGTGTCGGCAGTATTACGAAACTGGTTATTAAAATGTGACCATCGACCGGTATTGCCGGCAACGGTGATGTCATAAATATGGACCAATCAGAACTTGGCCACCGGCAGAATATCGTTTTGGAACTTTTGCAGGCGACGGTGAAATATACAGCCTTTCGGAAAACATTCAAGTCTTTCAAACTCTTCGGTTGGGAACCAGACTTATGCAAACCACCTAGGCTCCGAAGAACAGGTCTACGATGAACAAGTCATCGTGTTTTCTTTGAATAATATGCGGTGTCCGGTGTCTGATTTAAACCCAAATCCAGGACCGCACTGCCCCTTTAAGGCGATCTGCTGGCTGTATATTACACGTTTTTGTATAGACCGTTAAACTGTCAAACTTCCCCGCGTTATGAGGAATGAGCGACTGGCAATAATGTCGTAGGCCTACATGACAACCAGCTGATCGCACATAACAGCAAAACACTACAGTCTTGCCAAACTCTGGGGGAAACTTTGAATATAAATCATCCTTCTCTTGGCTTTACGGCTATCATGACAGGCCTTCAACGGATTGCTAGGCGGATCTTTCTTCTGTCACTGAAAGCATGGATCATGCTGAAGTAAATTATAAATGCATGCATGTAATCTAAATTTGTAATCTGAAATTTAAATAAAAATGATAACCCTGTGCGGTTTCTGTGGCTCTTATCCTAAAAACGATCCTGATAACAATTTTGTGCATAAATGGCGATAGCTTTTTAGGAAGGGGGGGTAAAATTCCTCGTATATGTACCTTTGTGTCCCATTGATTCCGTTTCTCATTTTTTTGACAGTCTGCAATTTGGCGACTTTTTTATCAGTGTGTATTAAATTGAGCAAAAGCGTGGCATCAAGTTAGGGTTAAAAATGATGTTGCAGATATTTCTGCGCTACAGATTGACTGAATTTTGGGATATTTCGTTGTCTTCAATTTTCTTTTCTTTACAAATTCGTTGTTTGGTTTGCGAGAGAAGGTCTGTGAGTATACAGGTCTCCCCGTCATTACTTTTAATGAGCAGATCTGGCCTCTCAATTTGAACAGAAAACACATCATACCGCTACTCTGTTATTGTGCCTTCCTTTGATGACGTCTCAGCGCCCTCATAATGCCATGAAAACTGAGGGAAATGCTTGTTTATTTTCTTTCAATTGAACCAAAAAGAATGCCATGCATTTTCACGTATTAAAAGGTACAAAAAGCTGCAGAAAAATGCGGTTTCAAGTGAAGCTACGGTCATGAACCCTGTAAATATTAAAGGGAGCAAATCCCGACAGCGTCTTTCCTTTGTCCGGATAACTGTTTTGAAATCGTTGTAAATATATTATCACAGTCGCCAACTAAAAGTCAACATGTACAAAGTTTGTACTACCGTCCGACCAGTCTCCCACAGAGATTTAAAGAGCAGCCTTAATTCCTTAATCTGCAGAGATTGTCTTCCCTTATTTTCTACGTCTGCATGTCAGCGACATGTTTACTGCGTGAACTCTCCCCGGCGCTCGCACCGCTCAAACATACAGAGATTATTGACTCCGGTGCCTCTGCGCTAGCGCCCACGGGCCGAGGGTTACCCCGCGCCCACTGCACGGTGCAGATATCGGTGAACAATAGCCCGGGCACGTGCATTACAGGTAAAAACTGCGAACAACCAACACCTGTGTAACAAACAACGCCAACGTGTCATTGTTGGAGGCCAGTCGCAGTCCCCATTGATAAAAAGGTGTCGCCAAAACTTGGGCCAATCGGCGGCCGCGTAATGGCGCCGCTTGGAGACACGCCGGCCGAGGTCCAGCCAATCGCGAGCCCCGGCTAACGCGAACCGCGAGGCCTCCTTTTTCTCATTCTTCTCCGTGTGCCCCTCATGTTTTGGCATGCGTTGCGTGTGGCCTAGCCGGCGCGATACGGGATGAATGCGTCGGAATTCAGCTCGGGCAAAGCGTGGGAAATGTCGCGAGACTGACTTCACACGGGCATAGATTTGAACAGAGAGGGACGGCATGAATGGTACCTTTGGTTTTAGGGGAGGTAGTTGTGTGGGCCAACGGCACGCACCCTATTATTTCACCTCACACCGCTCGTGCATTGAAGCCACATATCGCATTCCGATACAACAGGTGAAATACTTTCGGCACAAATAATAATAATAACAGTTTTTTCTCGAGCACTGGTGATGATGTTTATTCAGTGAAATCAGCTTGATGACAACTTGCCGCTTTGAACAATGGCTGGGGATAGAACTTCAAAAAGCCAAGAGAAGCGTAAGGTATAATTGCTTTATTGTTTTTTCTTTTAGTTCTTCTACTGTCATGTGCAGAAACGTATGGGTAATATTTATGTAAGCCCAGTGGCACCGTTACAGATTTGCAGTTTTATGATTTATCCTGAACATAGCCCTAATTAGGTTCGGAAAATTCCAGCTTACAATGCATTAATTCCTTCATCTACGATTGCGTTTTGTTGTTTTCCCCAAAAGTACGCATAGCTACAGACAAACGGTTGATCAACTTTCTGTCGAAATTCGGCCGAAAATTGGGTGAAAGCTTTCTCGAGGGTGGACGACGAATTAGGCCAGGGTAGGGATGCGCGCGACGGTCGCGTGCCCGTGGCCGGCACGAAGGCATACTGGACGCTTGCCTGTCCGGAAATTCAACACCCTGATCTAAGATGCTCTCTGATTGGATAAAACCGTTCCTCTGTGTCTTTAATGCCTGGAACAGACCAGCGAAGCGCATTGTTTTAGTAAAGATGACTAAAACTCGACAAAAAGAGTGGCAAGGAAATTAGGAAGCCTTTTGGTTTGAAACTTGCCAGGAAAATTACAAGCTAATCTTTCCATGAGATGATTTTCCCTCATATTATGTTTTATATAAAATTAGGGGGAAAAGGAAAATGGCGTCATGAATACTGTTTACAAGTTTCGAGTGGAACAAAAAAGAATGAGTCACTTTATTCTGAGTCACGTTGGCAGATATTTTCTCTGCGGTAATTGTGGGTTCAAATTGAGTGGGCTGCAGAACATCATAGGTAAAAATAATTGCTTAAATGTAAAATCTATCGAGTATCTTGACCACCGTCTCTGACTCGTAAAAGCACACCTTTACAATAATCTTCATACTGCATTAGATTAGAAAAAAGGGGTTGGACGGATTCGCTTTGAGAGACTTCACATAAGTGGTAGCAGACACAATGATTCAGTCGTATTGTTTTCTCCCCATTTTTCAAGATCAAAGTAAAAGTCAAATGGCCCTTTTTGAAAATCACGCCTTTTCTTTAAAGGTGCAAACGATCAACCTGCGCCGACTACGATGGACAGCGGATAATAAGAAATTTCCTTGTCTGTGTTCATATTAGGTCAGCCTGTGCTCTGAAGCCAAACATATTCGATAATCAGCGGAACAACAGTTTTACTTCAGCCAAAAATCTTTCATAATGTCCTCACTCGAAAGTTTGGCTGGTAATCTTGTTTTGCGTGAAATAAAACCATGGTGAAACTCTTCTGTGGAAGGAGAAATAACGGCATGCTTTGCAAGGAGTTTTGCAAGCTCATCTCATCTTGTTTTCTGTCTCTGACACTGTATCCCCCAGTCCTCGAAGCCGCTGATGGAGAAGCGGAGACGGGCCCGCATCAACGAGTGCCTGGCCGAGCTGCAAGGAATTCTGGAGGCGGCCAACAGCGGCCAAGAAGAGGTCAGTGTTTTCCCCAACCCAACCGAAACTTTATGTTTTCGACCCTTGACCGACTTTCCAGAGAATGATTAAACAAAGTCCTCTGGGAGCTCTCGTTTCGCGAATCGATTCCACCTGGAGTATGAACCCACGCAGATTGTAACGGAAACGCGACCACCACATCTTGCGGTCTCGGGGAGAGAGGTCAGACAAAAAGGATATAAAGTCACATTTCTTGAAGTTCACCTGTTGTTTCTTTGGATAAGATTCGTAAAAACTCGTAATTGGGAATGGATGTGTCGTGAAAAAAGCAGACGCTCTTGAATGCACACATCGAGACAGCCGGAACCCCGTGGCGAGGAGTGCGCTTTCTTAGTAACAATAACTGCAACATTGCCAAGGATGTCATGTTGCATGTCAACTTGTGCTGTTATACCCTCTTAAGGGGGGATTTACTGATGGGACTTCTTCGCTTGAAACATCAATTTAAAGTTACTTATTTGTGCAAACTCCCCCCCAAAAAGATGATGTCCTCTGTAGAATGTTTGTTCCCTTTCATTTTAGACAAACATGAATTCACCCCCCCCCCCGCGATATTGCACAGAAAGTTTGAGCAGCAATGTGAAACTCCTGTTGCAAGTACGTACCCTCGTGTTGATTTTGCACTCCAAAATTACATGATTTGGGGCCCCATCACCAAAAGAGGAGTCGACAGTTTGATTGCCATAATCGTCAAGTTGCAACCCCTCTCCAAAAAAGTTCTCTCTATATTTCTATCGCACTTTGTGCGCGTGTGCATTGATGGTGTGGTGTGTGAGTGCAGGGCGTTCAGTCAAGGTCTACTGGGACAAAACGACCGTGCGACCCCGTAGAGATAAAAAAGCGAACAATGCGCTCACCTAGTATCATTGAGCGCCATGTCAACAATACAGAAAACTTCTTTTGTGGATGACGTTGAGCCAGATTAGGGTTTGTGGTCACCAATGAGGCAGTCGTTCGTCAGACTTTAGTCATGCAAGTACATGTACATCACTCAGTGTGACTTATATCACGACCACTCACAAAAGCTACCTCCCCCACATAACCTTCGTGACCCGGAAGTAAAACAAGTGATATAAAAAAGAAAAGAAAAGGGCATACATCCACAAAGAGCAGAGATCAGCAAAACACACTTTTAACCACTTAAACGTAACGCGAATTCTTTCATTGTTCCTTGTGACGTGTTAAAACAGTGCAGGTTTAATCAGTGCATGGTCAGGGCATGTTTGGTCAGTGCGAAATATAATTTCTCCTGTTATAGCTGCGCACGCGCGAACACAATTACATCAATTGGAAGAAAAGTTTGTCATTCATCTGTCACATGCCAGTGACCTAGCTTTATCTCGCGTTTGTCTTTATCTTTAGACACCTGGCAGCCATTCCAAACGAGAAAAAGCAGAGATTTTGGAGCAGACCGTCCAACTTGTAAAGCATCTTCGCCATCAAGGCCAAACAGGTAGGGGCCGGTATGCATGCACTTCGAATACGTTCCAGTGTGCTGAAACCTAAAGGGTGCCTTTCCTGGCCACAGATCTCAACAGAAACGGGCCACAACATGTCGTGCACGATGTTTGTACTGGGAACAATCATAACATATGTCAGTACCACACTGAAGCCTCAAATTCCCACGTCTGACAAACTGATTGACAGTTCAGAGACGACGGGAATATCATTTTGACATCATTTCTCACCAAGCGCACATGGACCGTGAAATTTAGGGCATCGTGCATACAGTGCCGCCGGCTGCTTGAAAGCGCTGTAATAATTGTGTGCGCAGCTCTACTCCCGCTCATCCCCTGTTGCTGCCCAAAAATAAATCCAGTCTTAAAGTTAGAAAGAGACAGGACACCAGTACTCGATCGAGCGGATATAAATAGTTCATCCTGAGAAGTGTCATTTTTATTCTTTCAGAGTTGTCTGGTGATAGTCATAAATTCGTCTTCATAGCGAAGTCTTTTTTTTATATGTACAAGCTCCGGCCCATTGACATTCGGCCGTGCAGAATCATGCTCAGCTCTGAATTTTCTCGTTTTCTCCATTGAATTCCCTCTTGAAATGCCCGACAAAAGAGTTATTACGATTCCGTGAAGGCACGTAAGGAGATTTCAGAAACTTATAAAGTCAAAAACCCTTTTAAGGCAGGCGTAAAAGCGCTTTTGTTCTTGTTATATCACTGCTATCATTGATTGTCAATATCCCAAATACGTCCCGACAGAGGTTGCGTGAGCTCGTTCCCATGAGGAGTTTGTACGCAGACACTCCACATCGTGTGCGCACCAAGATGACGTTCCGAGCAGTCCCACGCGATCGTTGATGCCCACCAAGCATAATTTTTACAACTTTGTCAAGGTGCCAATCAAAGCTCTCTGAACGCGGCCCTGTTAATCACGAACACGGAACGAATAAACAAAGATTAATGTAATAAATTTCTTTCATGCAAAGATCCGATCAGTATGCTCAGTGCTTGTGTTATCTGTTAATCCGCCTCGGCTGCAGGTAAGGGGACGAGATAATAGCTTGCAGAGCATTGCTTGTCCCCTGACAGATTGACCTCTAGTTTTTCGTAGGGTGGATCCACTTTGATTGACTTAGCAAGGTGTTTGTATAGGTGGGCATGCACTTAAAGCGGCGTCCAGCGCGAAGACAATCCAGTATGCATGAAATCATTAGTTTCACTGGTGCAGTTCAGTAAATAGACAAAGTGCACTATCACCGATCACCATCCTAAGGATGGAGCGATAGCGAGAGTCCGTGCTAGTGGGGCTGTAGTGGTTTTTGTACTCGGCCACCATAAGATGCTTGCTGTACTGAAGGCCATGAGGATATCCACTATGCCAATGCTGTGCTGTTCTAAGATATGAGAATCCAAATATCCAATGACAAGTAGTTCATGGATAGTCCCAATAGTCAGTTGACATAAAACTGACAGTCTTATCGAAGTACACGTATCTAATATTTCAGCGAAAGCTAATCAACTCTTGGTAAGGACCCTTAACTAAAATAATGGGGCGTCCGACAACTAGTTGAATTGATTCGTTGTTACAAGAATTTGACCGGGCTATTTCAATTTAACTTGCCCATACGATGGACAGAAAGAAAGTGCTATGCATCTATAAACTTCATTTCAATGAGAAATTTCACTTGATTCGTTGTTTTGAACCTTGTCAGGAATCCCCAATGACCCGATACCCCAGGCGCAGTACCGGGCCGGCTTCAGCGAGTGTATGAGTGAGGTCAGTCGATTCATGGAGGCCAACAAGAGCGCCCTCAAACCTGAAACGCGATCGGGACTCCTCAACCACCTGGCGGGCTCCCTGGTGCCGTGCAGCGGCACCGGTTGGGGTGGGACGGCGCCATTTGCAGCGGGCGTCAGCAGAGTCGCTCCCCGGGAGGTCGGGGTCAACCTCAGCAGGCCAGGTCTAGAACGCCCTGCGGGGGCACCAGCATCAACGAGCGTGCCTGTACATTCGCACACCTTGGCGACACCGCCCAAAGTTATCGTCCCACCTTTGGCCCCGGCCCAACAGCCGACTGCCCCGTCCATAAGCTCGCAACAAGCGGTTACCAGCAATACCAACAACGCCATTCCCGTAGAGCAGTCTCCCAGGAAGGGTGAGCACCCAACAGCAGCTTGCATCCCACCGCTGACACCAGCCACACCGGGGGTCACACTCCCGGTGAATTTTCCTCCGGCTCCGGCCGGTCATGTCGCGCTTGTGCTGCCTGCTCATCTCCTGAGCTCATTCGTTGGCGGTCAGTTTGCAACTGGTCAGGTGATCCCACTGTACCACCAGCAGAGTGGTTCCCCTGTGATGGGCCAACAACGGGCAGTGACCGCCAGGGCACCAGCGGTACTCCCGGCCGGGTCAGTGGGTGAGGTTTTATCAAATCCCAACCCCGGGCAAAGTTCCAACTTCGACAACCAATGTGCACCCAGTTCCGGCACTGGCGGGGCGGGGCCTATTTTCGTTATTCCCGGCCTCAGTTCGGGATGCTCCTCAAACGTGGCATCAACTAGTGCAAGACCAAAGGCATCATCGACGCCCTCTCAACCAACTGGGCATGCCCTCAGAGGAGGGATCCCGGTTCCGGCTTCCAACCAACCAACTACTCCAGGCAACGTGGTAACCATGGAAACAAGAAGCCAAAATGGCGTCGTCTACGCCCCCGCCTCTCTACCTATGCAGCTGTTCGTTGCGCCCTCTGCCTACAGCGGGGGCGTCAACGCTCCCTTCGCGAATGGTCTTTCTTTGCCGAATCCTTCAGCCTTTGCCTTGGGTCCTCATTGGAGGCCATGGGGTTGGGACCAGGACCAGAGTTAATCAGCTTCAAGTCCTCTTGAAGCGCTACCGATACAGTGGAACCAAACTAGTTTGGGTGTCCTAAAATCTCTTCAACACCAAAATATTGAGGCTCATTCCAAAATTTGTTAAAGGATCGGCACGTGACCACAAAAGAGGGTGTTCTGACTCTTGTGCACAATTAAATTTGTCCTATGAATGGTTTTTGTTTTGAGCAACATTTGAGTACTAATTAAGTTTGTCGTCGCAATATCAACATTCACCGACTGAACGCACTTATGAATATTGAAAAATACGTTACCCATAAGAAAGATCACATTGAATTTTCTTCTAGTAAGCACTTGAGTAAAGTGGCTTTTTGTCGCTAATGCTAATTGTTGTCACTGTGAATTAGGTTAAATTATTTACAATTATGCCAATTTATTAACGAACTTCATATATTTGGGAAATTTCTTGGTTTAATAATGAAGGTAAATACTCTATTAACACTAAATGTTACAAAAGGGAATTACTAGCTTGACGAAAAAACAAAGATCCCCTATGTCGGCTTCGCAGACGGTTCAAAGCTTCGCTAAAATGCGAGCGCCCTCTATAATTAACACTAATGAGGCTTGCTGTGTGTTGGCGTGATGTGCAGTGCAACGTGTTGTATACATTTATTTCTTACGCAACTCAGTGCTGTTTCTTTGTATGAAAAAATTGTGTTTATCAGATTACTTTATATTATCCATTATTAAAAAAGAACTGATTATTTAAGACGTTTATAAAAGTGACGGGAAATAAACAACTTCATTTGCAAATTCCTATTCATTTGACTCTTTGTAGGACGTGTCAGTATAACACATGTTTCTTTCTACCAAGTCAAGACAGTTGAAAAACTACAATCTGACAGTTACATTTTTTGGGTGGGGGTGGGGCTAAAATATGTTCATTTCTGCTCTAAAATTGCAATCAAGGATCGTGAGTCATTTTCAGGAAAGACAGTGTTGGAAATGAGGCGTTGGGACGAAAACCACGAACGTTAAGATTGTGTGAACCGAGAGAATGTGTGGGACAGTCGAACCTCACTAAAAATACAACATTGTGTTGGTAACAAGCTTGGCCCCAACCCTTTGTTCTTCAATGTTTTCATTCGTGATGATACAAGATTCCTGTTCTAACAGGGTAATCTGCTAAGGCCGAAGGACCTCTTGTTAATCAGGTTCGACTGTATTTCTAGGGATGGATTTGGCATGGTTGTCCTAAATACTATACACCTATAGCGCTTCACGGATCGATGCAATTCGAACCAGGAGCAGCACAAAAAGAAGGCTAGGAGAGACATGATAGCGACGAACAATTCTTCGAGAGTGCTCGTCGATATTTTTCTGGTTAAAATAATTTTGTTACACGCTAAACTCTCGGTTCCAGGTCCTACCATGCTAAACGAACTAGCTAACCGAGTAGCTCGCGATCGTTATTTTATGAGACACCGTCACTCACCAGCGCTTATCCCCATTCCCTCTGAAGAGGAATCCGATCGATTCTGATCAAAATGTGTCTAGAGGTCCACGCGGCTCACAGCCTAATAATACACGGAATGATCTCAGCGCACTTCCTTCTTACATCGGGCTTAACACCATCCCCGTTTGTCGTTTCGTCCTTGCTTCATTGTTTGATGTTTAAAGGCTTCTCGACGGTATTAAACCCTAGAAAACCTGGCCTGCAACGGGGGGGGGGGGGGTTGGGATGTGGGGGGTTGGGTTTGGGAAATTGGGNGGGGGGTTGGGATGTGGTGGCATGCGTTCGGAAATTCGGCTGACACATTTTTTGTTACAGGAAAGCACTATGCACTGGTTCGACTACTACAGGCTGTCCCAGGATTATCAAAACCCCGAAATTAATTATTTTTATTGACCATGAAAGTAAATGCAATCGGCATATTTTTCAGTAACAACTGCGCCATTCTTCCAGCTTTCAAAAGAATATTTAGATCACTCAAAACGGTCCACCAAACTGCAAATACGCTTGATTGTGTATACAGAGGCGTTTTGTAATTTGAGAAAAGTGGAAATATTGGAGAGACGCAACACATTTCTTTTGCCTTTATTCCATTTGTCTTCGTTTCTTTTTCCTCTTGAACTTTCACTGTGGTGTGGATCTGTATTGATTATTGGGGATCAAGGCATTACTCAAAGCTCGTACGTTTGTATGTTTTTATTTGAAAATGTTTATTTGAGTGGTGCTGAACAGAAGAACTGCTTCGTTCTTGCAACCAAGGTAGTTTACCATTTTATTTTTCACTTTGCTCAATGTACGGAAACGGAAGAGCCAGGGGAACCCTGCAATTGGCTAGACCAGTTCTCATGATCTAAAATTTTAAAGCAAGCTAAAAGTATGGTAAATATTATTGTTGAAAACCAAAACCGGTAGCGGTCATTTTCATAGTCAAAAATAATAATTTGTTGGGATCTTATAATTCTAGGACAAATGTACACGGGAAAATGCAACTGTCAGACAGAAGGATGTTTTCACATCATTATACTTAAGTTTAGGAGAGGAATCAATGTTCAAGTTTGAAAACGGAATTATGAATTGTTAATGACCTTGGCTGGATATTGATCATGGTTAGAATAAAGTTGACGATGATGAAAAGGGTGATAGTTGTGAGGTGCACATGTATAAATTGAAGGCGATGGCCACATAAAGAAAGATATTGACAGGGATAAATAATGGTGACAGTCGAGACGATGACAACACAACAGTGACAACCGTCGTGGCCCACCACCTGGAATGGTGATGGCGTCCCCAAATCCCTCCTTTGCTCGTTACCGCATTAAATAATTAGGCCTAAGTGAGACGAGGGTCGGCATTCACCCCATGATGGTCGAACATCATCTAATGCTATTCCCAACATCTTAACTTCATCGACCGCCTCTTCCAAGCAGCAGGTACAATCTCCCAGCTTAGTGGGCAAGCCTGATGATGCGGCTTTGTAGGCGAGTAATTGATGGATACTGCGGCGTGATGAAGAAAAAAGTAATCGACCGATGATGATGGAAAGGGGGTACGAACATCTTCAGATAATTTGATCATACATTCATTCGTCAAATGTAACGTACATTTGCCAATTAAAAGTTGTAAACTTGTTGATCAGAAACAAGGAACATTAAATTAATTAATTTTCCAAAATCATACATGGCTGCCCTCTTCAACTAAATGTAGTGCAAAGTGATCTGACAAGTGCACCTTCGAGTGACAAAATGCTTCTCTTGGTATATCCACGAGCCTAAACAGGAAGACGACGGCCTTAACACTGTCAAAAACTAGCGCAAGAAAGTGGTCTTTGTCAACAATTACCGCTGGTGAGATTTGATGCATCCGTGCACTTTAGATTTACGGGTTTTCGTATGAACAGTGCAAAAAGTGTGAAGCCGTGTTGACTTTTTTCACTGCGAAGTAGAACAATTCGATTGAATATATGAAATGCGTAGTTTCCGCGCTCATTTCAGATCGGCGAAACACAGACCAGGTCCAAGAAGAGGAAAAGTCGATAATCGAAAGGCATTGCTTTGCCGGCGTGGATAGCCCGACTTAAAAAGAAAAACAATCGATCATGTCGGAAATCACCTGCGAAAGTTGGCAAAACAGTACCCGCGGGCAAGCCAACCGGTCGAAGCAGAAAAACAAGACAACTTGACGAATTAACTTTTCTTGGCGGGAGCAAGGGAGATTCTTTACAAAGGCGGCAAATCGCCCGGCACCTCATTTTGTTCCGATCCACGCGTCATCAATGGATCGATACATGCATGCTGCACCATGTTTTACCTGTAGCTATCAACAACAGCATAATATATTTACAGCGTTCGATATTACCCCATTCAGTAGCTACAGTCACTTCCACAAAACAAGTCTTTTCGAAATCCCTGTCTTTTTTGAACGACAATTCAGTCTTAAGCCTATTTTAGATATCAACAATCATGCGGCAAATGACCGTAATTATATCCCATGCTGGTACATTTCTATACGCTAAATGGGCTGCTCATTCGTTTCTTGAAGAGAGTTCATGTAATGAAGCGGTGCTAGAAGAAAGTCTCCCGCATAGAGCAGTAGACTAGTTCTTGTACTAAATTCCCCTTAACAATGTTTTGAAGCCTCAGACCTTTGCGTTGGGTCTTCAATTACACAATTAATGGTGTTAAAGGGAGATTCGTGTGGGGGCCCGGGTCTTTAGTTAGGAAGAGAGGGGATTACATCAGTATCACTGTTGGTACAACAATGCCGCGGGCATGCCAGCAGATCGAACCGAGGACCAAAGCCTGGCATCGACTCGTTTTAGCCGAAGAGAGAGAGAGAGAGAGAGAGAAAAAAACCCGGCACGGCTTGCAAACAATTCCCATTAAGAATTCTCCCATCAGGATAGTGGTGCACTGCGTAGAAAGAGGTATATTGAACGTTCCATCATTGTGCCGATCATTAGTCAAGCGAGAATCATTTTGTGACAACAACATGGAAGGGGGATTTGCCAAGGGGGGTTGCCGCGCATTCCCATACGGACATCATGTACAGTACATGTACAAGACCGTGCGCGCCCGGATCCGAGGTAGGGTGGGGCGGTGGATAGGGGTCGTCAAAATTCAGCATGTATGGACAGTTTTCCGCAAACGAATGTGGGTTTGCGAGCTGGATTTGAACTCATGTCTAGCGTGCACTTTATAATGCGTTCGAATCAGACTGAGCTCGTCGTGGTGATATAGGGTTCCTTCACCCAGGTACACACCCCTTCCGAATTATACCAGGCACGAAATGGGACAGAGGGGTACCCCCAACAAGTACAATCCCCATACACACTCCGGCCTATTGTCACTTAACACATCCCAAGGGCCTTCATGTCTGAAAAGAATTCCTGAGATACCAGCGTATGATGACCGACACAAAGGGGGTGGGTTCTCTCTGTCCAATAGTTTGCTTCATATGCTGCGAATGCTTGGCTTCCGTCGGATATTTACCAAGCATGGAAACTTGAACACAAACCGCCAAGCATGACCGCTTTATTATGGAGTCCCACATTCATATGCGATTGGACCCCCCCCCACGCATTATACAGTCCCTTTTACGCCTAGTCCCAAATAGATCTTGTTCCTTGTTAAGCACCCTGAAGATCTTGTCGTCCCAGGTTTTCGCACTTCATTCGTTTTGAGCACGGTACGATTACTCGTGTAATTCACCCTTGTCGTTCAACAACCCGTTAAAATGACCAGGGTACCAGTGGAGGTCCAAGAAGGGAAGTACAAGGCTCAACACAATGCAGATTTCGGGGGGGGGGGGGTTGCGTGAGCCAAAGCCATCTCCACTGACAACCTGCTCCGTGGGGAGATGAGCTTGAATGACCTAAGTTTAAAAGGCAATTTAAAAGAAGCAACGGCGTTATGGAATTCGGACGGCTGCAGGGAGACGGGAAAGTCATTTCTAATCACATGCCTGAGACTGAAAATCAACGTTGACACATACAGAGGGCGAAATCTAGTTCTTTTGAGATCCACATGTAAGATAAAGATCGTGTAAATTGAGACAAGTGTGGCTCCTTGCATTTTGGTGCACGTGCTGCAAACTGAAATTTAGCGATCGCGATCCGCGCAAAGCGCGAAGTGAAAGTTTCCGGAAATTATGTGAGCGAGTGCGTCAACAGAGCGCCCCCATGCGACTTGCCATAAAGCAGACAGGATTCTGTTCTTCTCCAAGGCAGCGTGCGAAGGACGTGGGTACGACCGGCCGTAACACGAGTGCCTATGGGAAGCCGTTCGCTGCAGTTGGTGGCGGCTTCCAAAGGCGAATGTGTTACTTGTATATTTAACAGCTGGCAACTAGTCGTAGCTGTTAACCTATGGCTTACCGTCCACACAAAAGAAATTACAAAAGTCAAACGCAGGTGAATCAGGAAGCCCGTTCTTGACATGGGTTTCTTGTTCTCACGCTACCGGAAAACTCGTGAGATTTTGATTTGTGAACTTACAGCCAGAAGATATAGCGAGATGGCTTTCAAAGCCTGAGACAATGGGAAATTTTGCAAAATTCATATAAATAATTTTCTCTAACACTGAAATGAATGTTCCTTTTTAAATAGAACGAATTCAGCTCCGTTATCCAAAATCAACCCTCGAAGAAGGTACGTGGACGCCGCCATGCCAGTTGTCACTGTCAGCGATAACCGGTTGTACGTTCCCGGCGTTCGAGCGACCGACCCACGAACAACAAATCGAGCTTTTCATGGACACAAGCCGCCTGAACTCAGGCTCACACTTTGCGAAAAAAATACTGGCCCTCTTTGAAAGTGTAAGGACTCCATTTTGGAGCCAAACCTGACACCAGCCACGAGTCATAATTTTGCACATTTTAGCCACCCATACGAACAGTCAGCAACATGAGTCTATTTCAGTCCATTTCAAAACTTTAATTAAGCTTTTAACATACGAACTTTATAACAGGTTATATTTCAGATGTTTACATTTACTTCGTGATCGACAGAAGCGTTTCTCTGCGAGAGTTCCCTATTTTAGGATGCGCACGCCTCTGTCTGTCAAAAACTGGCAGAAAACAGAGGGCTTAAAAACGTGCAATAAGATATCGATGGACGATATTGCCTGCGGCGATGGAAATGCCTCAGGTGGCGAACACTCTTTATTCCTTTACCTGTCCGCCCGGCAAACAGGTCAATTTTCGGCTTTGAATCTTCGTTCGATCCGTGTGTCTCCCCGCGGGAATGTTGGGGCTGCCCGCCAAGCGGTTGACACAACACGTGTCAACGTCAGGACAATACTGTAGATTTCTACTTCGATCTGCTCCAGGGCCAACCTTTTCAAAGGACGCCAACTTGGTGTTCGAAACTTTGCATGGTGGTGGTATCAACCATAAGAGACCTTATTCGCGGGGACGCCATGTTGGATCTTGTTCCCGAATCTATTCAATGTACATGTAACCTGTTAAATGGGGTGGTGCCGTTTAGGTTCCAAACCTCAATTTCAATTTTGTTTAAAGTGTTGCATGAAACACTTCAGATATTATTCATCACTAATTTTAAATAAGGCCAACCAAAATCTGGCGTGAATGTGTATGTACTTTTATTTCATCGGTGTTATTTTTATTCTCAGGTTCCCACCACGAAAAATCTTATCTCACTTTCAATTCAAGATGGCTGACACTTGAATACAGTTTTCGACGGTGAAGATTTGCGGGTGCACTATGCATGGCCGGATCCAGACCCCATTCTTTTTTTTGGGGGGGGGGGGGACAAAACAAGAAAGCAGCGTCCCCGGTGAACTTTTCCATTAGGTGATTGGACCAGTCACATTTAAGCAGCTGCTCAGAAACAATTTCCTGAACAAAATGGCTCTGTCCATACAAAACAACCCCAAGACACTTAATATCTTCGCTCTGATTTATTAAAAAATCCTCCTTTTTGGGGGGTGGGGAGGCTGCATTGCCCCCATTGCTCTCCTGATCCGCCCTTGGCACCATGTAACTATCTCTTTTAGGAAGATGTATGGTTCTGAAAAGTAACTTGGTGTTCTGCAAGTGCGAGTAGTGGGATTGATTGTAATAGCTGTTTTAAAGGTTCCATATTACTCGAAACTATGATCGTGTTTCCATTAATAGGAGAAAAACATGCCGGGGGGGGAGGATCAGCGACATGAACGCAGACGGGGGAGCTATACAATCAGGGCCTTACGACCACAACCGCCATTTTGACAATCAAAATGAGACAAAAAAGGAAAATATTGGGGTGTGAAGCGACGAGCAATGTCAGGCCCTTTCCACCGACCCCTCCTTGTCGAGAAAGGGGAGAAGACACTAACATTTGCAAAGTCTGATGAATCCAGGTGAAAACGTCTGTGACTGTAAGTCCAGGTGTGCTTGTATTCACATCTTGTCAGCGAGAAGTGTGATTTTGTTTCTTTTCCACTATACATATCACCGGGCCTCGAGCACAGTGTTAGAAAGAGCAGTGCTATTTAATTAAAACACTTTTTGAAATTCACTTTTGAAATCCAATTTTTAACAACAAGAAAAAACTGATTCCGCACACTGTTTATTAACAATAAGCACCTGTACCCGGGCCACTCACCTGCGATGACTTCAACAATAGGCGGACTTCGAGCGCCAATTCACGGCGCCTTTTGTTCTGAGAAGATGGCACCGGTCCAACACACGCGAAGCCGGATTAGCCACCACAGGTACGTCAAAGGAGGAACGGCGCTGATCCACGTGGGAACATTACGGGAAAAATAGGTGGTTATGGATCGGTTTTGGGCGATCGAAGCCACCTCATTATTAAGGCCGAAGGACAGGGACAGAGACAGGAGCCTGTGTGATGGTTTGGCTGAGGCCGGGGATGAATGGATCATTTCTGAGTCTTCAATAGACTCGACTTGTTCTTTTTGTAATCGCTGCCAGGTATATACTTTACGTTTCTAAGGAATAATGAAAAAGCCTGTGTGGCAATACGTCTGTACGTACAAAGAGAAAACTAAATTTTGAAGCAAATTCTATAAAGGGAGTGAATGTCTGTATCCGTTTCGGCTAAGAACGTAGCGAGTACTGGGACCTATTCCTGGATACTGAACGAACACGACAAAGTTGCAGAGTCTGTTCTTTTGAACTCACAGTCCTGTTTTTCCTACATGTGGCTGCTAAAATTGTTGACCGTCGGCAAAGAGCAAGAGAATAATTCACAAAGTATTAACTTATAAATCCCGCGTAGCTATCAGAACACCAGATAATAATACACACACTTCTAAAAAGTCAATGACAATACAACCCCATTTAAAATTAAAGGAACAATGTCCATTTTGAACGAATTGGTGGTAAAATCGGGGAAGACCAAGCAAAAGGTGATATTTCCGTAAACGTTAGCCGCCCAGACACAATTTAGGCAAAACGAGAGTGGTCTATACCCTCTTTTGAGTAGAGCATGTACCCCCTTTTGTTTGAAATTTTGGGTGCACCCGTTTTGCTAGTTTTTCGATTTCTCATTGGTCACTCAGATCGCTCGATAGCATTTTCCCACCTCCAAGGCCGGATTTGGAGGATGGGGAGGGAAACAGGGGGCCACCCCCCAAAAAGAGCACAATTCAAATATAAAAAATCCACATTAAGCAGAAGCACCCCTCATCTGTTGAAAAGAGCCATGTTGGTAGGGAGTGTTCAGTTTTGTTGGTAGCGATGCGACGGCAACGCTGGCGTTTTCATGGTCGGTCGTGAACCAGCGATGCCCAGTTACAACCAAATAAGGAGCCTACGTTTTAATTTTAGGATTTTTTTGTTCTGTCCATTTCCCTCCTCTCCAACACTTGTGAAAAGTTCCCAAAGGAAGGTCCATTTTTGCGCCCCCCGACAATTGCGTCCTTGATCCACCCTTGCTTACCCGTATCGTAGTGTTTTGAACGCCATTGGGCTTGGAACCAAAATGAAGAAGTAAATGCCGTGATTTTTTCGCAGACCATTTTGTGGGCGGGGAGTCCATTTTCCAAAAGTTGGTCTTGAGTTGTGTCCATTGATTTCGAGTGAATTTCTAGCAAAGCCGATTGCTCACTCTCGGATGCGCCTCTGCGGATCCAGCGGAACCAACACGGGACAATTTTGCTTTAATAATGACGGCACATGGAAATATTTACCGGAAGACCGATTACAATCATAGGACAATGCCATTTATCCTTACTTCCCAAAGACCCCAATATCTAAGCCTCACTCCTCCAAAAGGTCAGAAAAGTTTATACATTCTGACACCGGTTGAACCCCTAAAAAAAAAATCTTCCTCCTCCCCCGAAATTGAATGTGGGTCCGCCCTGTGAGTTTGCATTTTAAACTTTAGGGGAGAAGGGGATTTGTTGAAGCCAACCTCCCCTACATACAATTATTTTCGAACCACCTAGGCCTACATGGACATGTACTTACAATGGCATCAACTTTCCTTCGCATCGTTCAACTTAATTGATTTAAGTGAGTTAAGATTTAATGTTTGTGCAAAAATTCACGTGTCAATCGAACGCAGTCACACTACCAGACTGTGTGCGCGGGCAATAATCGAACACTGTTAAAGTACGTGGGTTTTTTTTCTGCGAAGGGCGCCACCAATTATCCAGCATTCTTGACAACCCTTGGTATCCGAGCGCAAAAAGACACCGTTCACCAGGCAAAGCATGTTAAAATTGAAAAATAATACATTTACTCCACCAATTATTTTAAATGGAAAGTCCCCCATTGCCCTCCTCCCCGACACAAAATCCGGTAATTCATTGGAGACCACTCTCATTTAGTGCCTACAACTTGTATGGGCGGCCAAAGTTTGGAGAAATATCCTTTTGATTGTTTTTCGATTTTTACCTCAAATTCGTTCAAAATGGACATACATGTTTATGTCCCATTAATGTTAAATTTGGGTATTTATTTAGCAGTACATGTATGTGTATTACATGTATTATCCGTTGTTAATGTAGCTGCGCCGGATTTTTGACACTTCGTGAATTTTACTTTAGACCGACGGCCATCTATAGTTTCAGCCGCCACATGAAGGAAAAACACGACCGTGACGCAAGAAGAGCTGACCCTATAGCAGTTAAGGACCCGTTTATCAAGAGCCGTGGAGAAAGGCCTGTTCTATGTCGACAAGGCATTACTTTTAGCATCAATCTAAATATAAAATAACCTACATCTTTAGGAGCTATTTCAAAACTCTTGTCCAAATTATCCAAGGCCAGCTTCCAATAATGGAACTAAAAACCCCTTGGTGGCTTGCTATAATTTATATCTGTTGAAATGAAAGTAACACACTAAGGCAAACACTCCGTCATAGAAAATCTTTTTTAAGAGATATTTTATTCTCAAACATCGGCCGTCGACCTGCAACGGCCTGTCAGAACTTTTCAGCCGCCCAGCAGCGGCAAAATACAATGTCAAATACAAAAATATTTTAGTTGGGCTTATCTGTACAACAATTTCGCAACTGTGTTGGAAGAAGCCAAACACGTTAAGTTAGCGCCAAGTAAGTGGTGAGCGTCAAAGCAAACGGCTGAAGAAAGTTTGGGACCCCTTGAAAAGATCAGACGAATTTCTTGAGAGAACTTAGCCGTTGCTGTGTTCATTGAATCAAGTGATTCTTTGATAATGTGTCAAACCCAAGATAAGGAATAGTCAAACACTTCAAATACTAAGTAAGCCCGAGTTCAGTCTATTTGAAGCACCAGTTTCGATGAGGCGAAGAGTACGCTGCAAAGTTCACCAGGGTCTCCAGACGTTTTCTCGTGCGACAGTGTTGCTGACGGCGGCGTGGCGACGCCGATAGGAGGCAGCGACGGCCGACTTGATTTTAGGTCTGTACTCCGTGGCGATCTGGGTGCACGACTGAGCGGGCGGGGCGGGGGACACCTCGACCGGTGACGGAGGAGGGGTGGGGAAGATGATGGACGACTGGGTGCTGGTGCTGGAGTGGCTCAGGAGGGATGGGTTGGTCTGGCTGGGAAAGTCGTGCGGGATGCACAGCATGAGTTGCTGCTGCTGCTGCACGGTGCACGATGTCATGGGCGGCACACGGCTGTTGGTTGCCACGGAAACGGGGCTCACAGCTGGTGACGTCAGAGTAGACTGCTTGGGGGCGGTGAAGTTGTACGTCACCTGCTTTTGTTGCTGCTGCTGTGTTGGGACTGTAGGCTCCAGACCGCTGCACCTTTCAGCCAGGTGGTTCATGATCCGCAGGCGGGTGTCCAGGTCCACGGATTCGCAGTTGGCCAAAAAGTTGGAGGCCTCACCCAGGCACTCGTTGTACCCGGCGTGGTACTGGCTAACCTGGGCGGCGGGGGAAGTCCGGCCATTCTGCGGCGACGACTGCACCTCCTTCAGGTAGCGGACAGTCATCTCCAGGATATCGGCTTTCTCCATTTTGGGTTGGCGTGACATCTGTCGAATCAACAAATAAAACACAAAAAAAAATCAACAACAAATTCTGTCAACAAAAGAAGGGTAAAAAATTAATACAAAAAAGAAAGACGAATCAGACAGCACGACCTTCGCAAGGATCTATCCCTTGGTCATGATTTGGGATCAAGGGTAATTGATAAGCCGCAAGGATGGCGTCAACAATAGATCCCGAAACTTTCCCACGATCTCCTGAAAGAGATCCCTTTGTCAACAGCCAGAAGTCGTTAGCACGTCCACGTTCTATAAGCAGCACAATAAACCGCGGCGGTTCGCTTTTTTTTCTCTCTCGCTATCGACTCTTCTGTACCCTCTTTTCAATAGGCGCGGGGTGGTGACAAACAAACAAGGGATAGCTGGCGCGCTGTGCGCTCGGCCGGCCCCGTCCCATTGTGGTCGGGTACGGTCTGCGGGTTTTATTTTTCTCTTTACCCCTGGCTTCCGCAGACCAGGGAAAACGGCCCACACCACAATGCTAAACCTATTAACCCAGCGGGAAGCCCATTCAAGAGAACCGTGGGAAAGCCGTGGGATTGACAAGAGACGAGATAGCGACTCCACACTGACAACAATGCTTCCAAATTGGTTTCAATAGCGGTGGGTTCGACTGCCTTGACACATGCTGTTGTGCAAGGAGATATTGACGGTCCAACCATGGGGGTAGGAATAACCCAAGCATGCTTGGAAAAAAAACCCAACAAAACTGGTTCGAATTACTTTCCACAATTTCGCTTGCATTTAGCGAACGATTTCAATCTTAAAACTGAAATCCCAATGGTCAGGATGACTGTCGAATTTTCCACACTGTGGTGGGATTTCGCCCACTGAAGGATGCAGTTTCAAGGTTGAATTTCGAGTGCAATTTAGTGGGAAATACTGAGAGGAGGGTGAAGGAAAGCGAAACAAGCAGCACGTACCTCTTTGCGCAGAGCCGGAAAGATGAGACTTTTGAGCTGGAGAAGGCTGTCATTGATACGAGCTCGCCTCTTGCGCTCCATCATGTGTTTGGAAGTCTGTAAAGGTACCAAAAATAAGCATTAAGTTATGGGAAAGGACAGGGAAAAATGACGAGCTTCGATGTAACAGCTCTAAGGTGCATACGTAATCTGGCCACATAAATACCGGTGAAAGTATGTAATTATGACGAACCAACAGCTTAATGGGTACCACCACGAGAGTCTATAACAAATATCAGAGGATTAGAGGACGCTAAAAGATGTCCAAGGAATGAAACGTAAGACCACCGATGTTAGAATAAATTTACAAAAATCAGACTGACTAGCAAATTTTGAAAACTCTGAGTACATGCCTACCTTAGGTCTTTCCGTTTCGGGCGCAGAATTGGGCATCACGTTGGCAATCATGCTGAAGTTTTTCGTACAAGGTGGAGAGTGTTTCAAGAAGGAGAGACAAAAGTGGGATATCACGTCTATATCGCGGGAGGTTGATTTTTAGAATGATGGAACTGTGAGCACGAGAGCCCTATTTATCCCCACACGTGCCGACCACAGGGGAGTGCCTTCGGCCGTTCGCTCAAGTGTGAAATTCCCTCACAACGGGCCAATCCCGGCACGCGTCTCATTGTGTCGCGCGGGATACCCGCTGCAGCTCGCCACGCGAGTCAGTGCCGCCTCGTCATTGGTCAGCCGGAATTACCTCATCGGGGCGCCGGCCTCCCGTTGGTCAGCGCTGCTGGGAGGCCGCCAGAAATTAGCATAAGCAGTGATGTCGTCCGCGTTGACGATGCCACCACGACCGTGGGAGCGTCGGCGCTATTGTCTGCGTCTATTGACTGTGGTCGTTAGGGCTCTTAATCACCACTCTACACGTGCGTGGCCTGTTGTTCTCCGCGACCGGTGTTAGCTGGAGAGCGGTGGGAAAACTCCACCCCCTTCAGCTTTTCTGTGTGAGAGTAAACAATTGGCTTTTGGCGATCCCCACCATCCATGTAGTCAGTAAACAGCTGGGCTGAGGCGGCGGTAAAAAAATCCCCAGGGATATCAAGCCCGCAACGCCGATTTCACAACACACAAACTCCCCTTCAAAACATCCCAAATCTTTCAAATGACGCATGCCCGGCACGCGCGAAATTTCCAGAGAGATGTTGTTCTGGAAATCGTTGTATTGTTCGGGGTACACGATAATTTTGACCGAATGTAAATTTCATTTCGCGTGGAACACTGCAAATTTGATAGGGACACGGGCTACTCGCGTGTCAACAGGTGCCTACGATTTGGGTACTTGATCTAATCAAGCGTTATTCTCCTGCAACGGTTTTATTAAACTGTCTAAGAAATGGGGAATTTAAAAAGTGAAATTCCGGTTTCATAATTTTATGATAGGCGTATATTGTAAATTGACGTTTTTTCATTTTGTAAAACTCAAAGGATTATAGATTCACCCAAAGTCTAAAAATAAATGTTATCCTACATAACAAAATATTTACTTTTGTGCATAAATCCCGATTGAGGGTAATTTTATTAATTAAATTTTTTCAAAATAATTTTTGGCTTGAAGTTGGATGAAATTACTTGAATGAAATCACTGCACAAAACTCAGACGAATTGTTACCCAGCCTAATTAAAAATTTATTTTCCCCGGAACAAAAGTATTTCAATTGAATAAAAAACTGCAAGTTGTTTGTCTCGTATTATGTGTATTGTCCCAATTATATTATTATTAGGTGTATTATGTCCCAAACACAAACTTTGAATGTTTAACTTTGAATTAATTATAATTTAATCTAAAGTTAGTTAAATTAATTTTGAGCTTTTTCAAATAAACGTAAGTACTTCAGACTGTTTTTATATGGTTTTTTTTTTAGTTTTGCATGTTTTTGTTGATAACTTCAGCGTACATCTCCATATTTATTAAATTTTGAAGTGTTCGAATTCAAATTCGAACGATTCTAATGTAATGTTATGCGTTTTTTACAACAATCCACGCACTTGCCGTCTAGGGATTACATATAAGAACAATGGATGGCATGACTTTTTTAGTCGCCCCAATGAAAAAAACAATCAGCCGAGTTTACTTCAGGCGTTGACATACCTCGGCTGGAAAATGGAGAATCTTTTTTTTTTTCAATAGAACCGAAATCGAAACAGTAAGCCCAGTCAGAGGACGAGGGGGCTAAAAAAGCTGGCATGCCAGTAAGTCCAACGGTAGAACAGGCCGTGGGAACCGAGAAAGGACGCTGTCAGATTAGGCTTGGCCTGAGGGTATTACGAGCCCTGCGCGTTCACGCGCGGAAGCGGCCTATTGTTCCCGCTAACTTTCCCACGGGCCGGGCTGAATGGACCCAAGCCGGACACAATAATGTTAGGGGGGGGGTTGTGCACGATGTTACACTCAATTGTCGGGCATGGTGGGATGGTGATAGCGGGCCCCGTGATCAGGCAGGGAGTTCTGTGAAAAAACCGAACAGAAGTCGTCAAACCTGGTGCCGGTGGTGGGGCTTTTACAGTTTACTCTCCTACATGGAAGGAAAAAACCACAAACCTTGCTGGTCCTTTTCATAAAAATGACGTCCAGATAATTTCTGCGAGTGTCCAGGAAGCCATGCGCAAGGGTGTTCTTTTCTCTAGCAGGCTTTCCTCGAGATTAAAAGGAGGCTGTTTTGCCTTGGGTCTGCGTTAAGGGGTTCTTTCATCTCTACTTGTTGCAGTTCTGCTCGTCTGGCGTACACATCACCGAACTAGGCTGTCGTGGGTGAACAACGCTAACAGAAGGGACATGAGACCTACAATGGGAGAGTGCACAACCTAAAGAAGACCTCTCTCCTCATGGAACTTTGAATAACTTGTTTCATTCGAAAATAAACAAGAAGATGATGTCAATTGATGCAGATCGGAAGATGGGCCTACATATTCAGGTTAAGTTTCTTTTGAAAAACGTGAAATCATTTGAAATAATATAATAAAAGTTCTAAAAAAGTGAATCTTCTTTTACTGACGATTAGGCCTCAAATAAGGGGACTTAACGACGGGAGGGGGGAATTTTCTCCACGAAAATCTGGATAAATTAATTCTTTTGGCCTTCTTTGGGGTAGATGTTCCTGTAATTAAGTTTAAATTTCGCACACAGCGCAATTTGGCATCAAAAAGTCACTGAGTTACACTGATTAGTTTCCAGAAGTCTGAAACTTTGAAAGTGGAACTGTCTTTATAAAGTGGCCCACCAATCCTCATTAGGGATGCAACAATAAATTAAGGGGAGATGCTAGCACTGAATGAAATGCCTGCATTTCCCACAGAACCAGTAAAGTAGGAGGACAAACAGTCCAACCTTTTTAAATGTCAACATGTGAGTGCTGAAGTTCAAAGATAAAAGGGTTACCAAATATTCCTCATGGTTCCTGAACTGAGAACTGCTTGGTTCGTAGACTTGATGACAAGTCGTTATGTACAAGTGTTTAAAATTTTGTCCGTGAATTTCAAACGAATTCGATCGGTGCGGCTAGTGTAATGCAGCATACTTGGGCGGGTTTGGACTCCGTGCATGGTTGATCATCCGCGAGTTGGGGACGAGGCAACCAAAGTTCCTGTACAGAGGTGCATAGGTAAATGGTGTGGATCGCAGCGATATTTGCTGGTGGAGAACAAAACCGAAATCAAAGGACCTTATTCATGGGTCGGCCATGCTGAAATTGAAAGTGAGGTAAACTCTACATTGCTGGAAATTAGTATTATCAATAAAAAAATAAAATGAAATGTCCTGTCAACTTAGTACCTGTCTGATACCTTTCCATTCAACAGTTAACAAGCGATGAAACAGAATCGATGACAAAGATGAAAACTGGCTTCCTCAGCCTCGGGAATAAGGTCCTATGCCGACTTGGCATCGAGTCTATTCTCGGTTCACTGCTTTACAAGAGCAGAAGCCGCTTACGCATGAGTAGTGTCAACATTCCGCGTGCGTTACATAGTTTGCCATCGGTGTTGACAGTATTGATATTCATAAATACTTCAACACCAGCTGCTGGAGGAACTATTCGTCACGTGACTCCCGACGCGCGCAGCTCAGACTTTGACCTGTTATCCTATTCATTGACAAACCAATCATGTATCAACTGCGAAACTTGTGTGTGTGCTCACAATGCCGCTGCGCTCTGCCAGTGAGCAGAGCAGATGTTAAAACCATGGAGGAAGGACACAAACCTCCATGTTAAAACCCAGTTCAAACCGAATAATTTGTTGGCTCTAATTCGTAATGATCCCAAACAGAAGTTTAAAGGAACAACGCAATAAATAATTCTCAGAACCCCTTTTTGGGCACGACACTTTCTTAAAAATATATGACAGCTGTTTGAAATCTGTTTCTCGCAGTCGGGATGACATCACCGAGTCTCGATTCTTCTCTCTGATTGGTTGATTGGTGGCTATTCCGTATTTCACACTCAAAGGGGTAAAAATAGTGTTGCAGTCCATGGGGAATCTGAATTATTGACAAAACTCACTAAATTTCACTATTTATGCGCTATGAATATCTCGCACACTGCAGGCCTACCGAAAGAGTTTATTTTTCATCATAATGCAGCAAAAAAGGAGGAGATGAAAATCCATGTACAAAGTGACTGGAGGGTTCCCCCTTTTCCTGGTGCAATAAACGAACAACCCTCGACCGTGAGAATTGGAGTTAAGTGAACTGTTAGGGCACTGTTTAAACATACGTGCATGCACTGGATTTATCTAGTTCCTGCAGTTTGTATGAGAAAAAAGAGATCAGAAACGTAAAGTCATACTTTCCCAAACTCAGTTTTACATAGCTTTGTTGTTATTTGTGAAACTTATTCTGTGCGTTATGAAAGATATTGTACCACTATTTCCAAACCAGTCTTGTGCAATTCGCACGCCATCAATTTGGGAATTCTGTTGAGTAAAATGTCACAAGCACATGCTAAAAATTGCAAGTGTGCCGGAAAACTCACAACAAAACCCCCGAACCCAGCAAAGCAGAAAACATAAGCAAAACATCGCTCGTATTCATTACGACAGTTACAAAAGCAATTTTGAGTGCGTGTGAGTGTGAAAGACTGAATGCCGCGTTGTTCAGGGCCCAGCCAGGACAGCCTCAGAACAGAGCGGGCGGCCAAGCGTAGTCTGTCGGCGGGGCGACGCTAGGCGTCGCGTGCGAGTCGTGTGCGGTGCCCTGTGCCGAACCATGCGGGCACAACGCTGGAGCATAAACCATCCGGCAACCGCGCACGTGCCGTGAGCGACACATCGCGCTTATTTTCCTCTCTAGTTTTTTTTCTCTAACGATCTTTCATTGTCTCTCTGCCTACCTGTACAATTATTTATTTTCCCAGTCAGTCTTGTCTGAACCAGTCTAAAACACAACTTCGTACTACATGTTTCTTTGTCAGCAGCACAGCGTGCAATTCTCGCCCCTATCCTTGTTCAGTAAACGCTGGGGGAAACAAGAGTTCCAAAACGTGCGCTTACACAATTTGTATCAAAATGGCCTTCATTCTAACTGTGAACATATAATAACACAATTTAATTTCCTGACTGTATACGCACCAAACCCACACTTAGGATCTTAAACGGTTCCCTACGACGGTTTTGCAACTTTTTGACCAAACAAAATGGCCTATAGACAGACAATGAGGCATTTATACAGTCAATTGCCCACTAAAATGCGGAGCCAATTAGACCTATTACTTTGGCTTTGAAACCACCCACAACAAAGTGTCATCAAAAGAGCTTACAAGCGCACGGTTCTCCTTCTCGTGAATGAGTGCCAGCATTTTTGATAATCTGTCCATTCATTCAAACTTCGAGACGAAAAGAACAGTTTCAATTCCAAAGTTTGGGTGTAGATTAAGGTGAAACACCAACTGGACACTTTGCCTTCACCACCAACAAAGGACGAGTCTTACTGCGAGACATTTGGTGACTTTTCAACCTGTTTCAACCAATGTCAAACAAATTAACATTGACATGCAGGTGTAATCGTAAAGGCTTTTAAAATTGATGTTGGGGAGACTAGGCAACAGGCATGCGCATTTTGTAGAAGGAAAAGATACCAGGACTTTTTATTTTACCTCTTAATCCTGCACTGTTTGAATCGACCATGCCTTTGAGATTAAATTAAGAAGATAGCGTTGGGTGCGTGTAAGATTATGATCACAGCGTAACGGACGAACTAATGACTTCTCCTGAGATCAACAATACCTTCCATTCACCAAACGATAGAGTGTAGCGCTGCGGAGTAACTCTCCATTTAATCAGAAACCGACATTCAGGAGTACATAGACAGCTTAATTACCCGCATAGTTAATGCCTATACATCAACATAACTTGCTCAACTTTCTTAGCGTGCACTGGACAATGCTCTCTGAATACCACCCCAAACGTTCGGGTGATTCCAAGGCTTTTATCGTTTACTCGGTCATTGTACATTTCCAGGGATCCTAGGACTTAGGCCCGCAAGGAACACTTTTTCTTACGGTTATGGCTTTTAATTAACGGCGAAGATTGAAGTGAGTGAGGATTGAAGCTTTTTTTGGGAAGAAACTCGGTCGATAAATAAAGAAGTGTATTGCATATTCCCACTCAAAAGAGGGCGCTGTTGAAATAATTCTGTGTAAACCAGTGACATGTTGCGTGACTTGACTTAGACTAATTTTCATAATTTCATATTTTCGTCTGCGGCAGGGCAGGGTTAACTGTCGAATCGTTTTTGAACCCAAGCGAAAGCACAAGTCAAACAAAACATAACTTCAATGTTTCTGTCACAGAAATCAGCTCTCTCCAAATTAAGCCGGGGGCGGGTGGAGTGCAGAAAAACGGATACACGATGGCGCAGACGTAGATGGGACTTGCAGCATGGACTTTTTGATATGCCCCATAACAATGTACGGGTGTGGTGGCGAGACAGCTCGATCAACGGTTGTTCATTAATGAGCCTTTCCTGTAACTTTGAGTATACCATACAGTATAAGATCATATGGGGCCTGGCAATCAAATTAAGAGGACTATAAATTGTGCCAATGATTGGGGAAGGCTAGGTATGAGATGACTTCTAGCACAGTTCTCCGGTATCTTATCACTGAAACTGACAACACATGCTTCAAGAAAGTGGGCTAGCATTTCAACTGACCCCCACTGAGCGAGGATTCGCATCGAAGTATCATAGGGCAATTTTAGACCCACTTCACCATGGAAGTATCATCGGGCAATTTTCGACCCACTTCACCATGGAAGTATCATAGCGCAATTTCCGACCCACTTCACCATGGAAGTATCATTGGGCAATTTTTGATCCACTTCACAGTTTGCATAAACCTTTTCTTTCAAACGGGCTTCAAGTGACCAGAAAAACCACAAAATCAGTGTTTCTTGAGAGGCAAGACCTGCCAGTGACAATAGCATGTTAAGAAAACCAGCAGTGACCAGAACAGGAAAAATGCCCATTCATCAACAAATCCATTTGACTATAAGTAAATCTGACCCACTTCATATAGAAATTGTACACAAATATTCCGTGTGGAAATACACAGCCAATGCCCAGTAAAAAAGGAAACACAACAGGTTGTCAGAAAAACCAAGTCACATCAGATGTTCTAAGGAATATTGTAAGACGGCAGCTTTCACAAAGGCAAAAAGGTGTCATTTCCTGTGCACTGTTTCCCTCCAACAATGAGAAATACATGTATCCGCCAATTTAATTTTCTTGCTTTCAATGCACGACTCTAATTGATTAGTTCTCTTACACAATGTCCTCACAGATTTGGTACGACTTTAAAAGCTTCTTGATGAACAATTTATCTAAATCATGCCACTTTGCTTCAATACACCTGAACTCAAGGTCTAGTGCTACGTACAACGTCTTGATCAGGGCTTGTACTTGGACTTATGTATCACTATGGCCATATGTAGCCTAGCTGCCCTTTTAAAGCTCTGCTCTGGCACCAGTTCAATCTGCAGACATTAAATGCTCTCAGACTGATATAAAAAGCTCCATTTTATGCGGTCTGATGTCCTTGCAACTTAACACAATAACTAAAAAATGAGCCTAAATGTTCACAGCGGGGGACCTTGAACACAGACCAAAGACAAAGAAAAACCATTTAACGAATGGCCTGGATAAAAAAAATGTCCATTCCCAAGAATAAATCTGCTGCTACATATATACATGTAATCGGTGTGGCTTTGGAAACGGTGGCTAGTGCTTCAAATCACTTCCCACAGACGTGTGTAACAATCGGCCACACCCTGTCGATATTTGGACACGGGAAACCTTTGGTGTTTAGACCAGCCCCCTCCCCCAAATTACATTCGAACCTGAGAAAAGCATAAGCCTATCATATAGTTGCGTAACGGGAGTACATTGCGCAGAGGGAACGGGGGGGGGGAACTCATTTTCTGGAGGGTGCAGTGTGTGGGTTTGGCCACAGTTGAAGCCTTGACCAAAAGGTGGACTGTCACTGGATTTGTTTTCCTTCTCTAAGTTCTAAGGGGGGGCCTTACACTCACATGTCCTAGCTGTTAAATCCTTTAATTACTTACACCACCTGAATACATATATTTACGTCAATTTTCTGTACATATTATTTCTCTATAACTTTGGAATGAAAGCAACTCATTTAAAGTGAAAAGCCGATTTCTTTTGGGGGGGAGGGAGTAAAACAGTGACTAAAAATCAAACTAAAAAGCCTTAAATAGGGCAATTAAACAGATTCTTCTTCTGCTTCACAAACCATTCTTCTACTTGGGGAGAATTCTGGAAAAATCAAGTGTAATTTTGGAGACTCAAAGGCAGTAGATATCAAGAAATTTGTTACAAAAGAGATAAAGGCACTGTGAGAAAAAAAGGTAGACAAAAACAGGCGTTTCACGCCATCTGACCAAGTTGGGCCGATAAAGGGGATTGGCAACCCCCCCTCCCCAGCTGTGTACGTTTGTTTTGACAATGTGACAGGTGGCCATGGCGTTTGACTTTAAATGCTATGCTTTCTGAATGGGTTGCCACGGTGATCACCATGGGAAACCATGGCAACCAAGGCATATGCCAAAATAATGAATATGCATAAGCTGTAAATCATGTAAAATGTAGAATTCATGTCTTCATAAAGGCATTACAACATACCACAATAAAGAATTATAACACAATAAAGAATTGTAACAAAGAGGTTTGTTACAAATCTATTCTACAATTTCACGGCCACAGTTCACCAAGTACATAAAAGTAAAAGGAAAATATACACACTTTTATATCTCTCCCTATTTTAAGTGTGGATAATGTTGACCCAATTTTAGAAATTGGAAGCACAAAAATCTCAGTCCATCTCAAATTTTTTCTTAAATCGCTATATTACAAGTTTTGAGCAATACAAACTCAAAGAAGTTTCAAATTTACGTTGAATGACACTTAGGAAACAAACAGTCTTTTGTCCAGACGTGGATCTATGGGGGAATTCAATGTAAATGAATTCTGGACAGGCCTTGTCACCAAAACACACTTTTGGCTCACCACAAACAGCAGTAAACTCCTGGATGTGTGTAGCTTTCTTCCAGTAATACTGCGCCAATACAACACAACATTGGAGAATAGATTTAAACTGTGTATTTGGTGTTGCTAATTCCAACGTGCATTACCTGTTTCAGTGCTTGGTGTGAATGATTACGCTCACGTTCCCGGAAAAACGTTCCTTTCTTTCTCAATTTTGACAGTACAAATGTGAAATGTGACTCTGCACATTGACTGCATGAGATTTCACACTGTAAGTTTGAAAAAAAAAACACATGGTTTTTGTCCCAGAGGACGAAGTGTTTTTATACCCGACAACACATATATAATGATGCTGACACCAAACACACATGGTGCTGACAAAATAATGCTGCCTAAAACCAACGTTGGGATCCAAATTATTCATCATTAACATGGGCATCCACAATGTTTGGAATATGCAAATGATTCAATGTCAGGGCAAGAGAGAGCGGGGACGTGTTCAACACAGCAACACGTAGGGAAGTATGGCCCACAATGCACTGGCACACCCTCACTAGTGAACGCTTTGGACTAGCGATATGGACAAGCTTACAGACCAGTCCTGCCTTGGAGGTGGTGTTGCAGGATACGTTGAACAATTGCCAACTGCAGTAATGTGGCATATGACGTTTTGAAAACCGGAGGAATGCATAGCTCCCGAGGCCAGCAACTGTTTTGTCATATCTCTTTCTTGATGTTTTCATTTGTTTTCTAGGGGAAATTTGAGGGCAGCAAAGTGCTCTTGGATGATTGGCGTAGCAGTCCCTGCATTGTCCTGTAGAGGGCGGGCGTGCATATTCGCACGTGTGCGTGCTCAGTACATAGAGTCAATCCAATTGACAGAATTGAATAGGGACGTTAGACTGCCACAGTGGTTTTTTTCCCTCTGCGGCCCAGGCTCAAGCTTCGAACTTGATCCATATGTGGATTGGGTTTTGCAGTCCCAACCTGACTCCATTGGTTTCACCTGGAATATTCACTGAGGATCTTCTTTCTCCCTTTACGTCTGTAACTATTTCTCATTGTCTCCTCTCGGCAGGTTTCTTTAGGCTTACAAGCTACAATGCCTGGGGAACGCTGGAGAAATCCTTGGTTTTATATTCCAGAAATGCTAATAAAAACTGACGTATACAATTATGTGCGTACGGGGGAAAGTTGAGGTCGATTTTAGGGGAGAAAGTATCCCAGTAACATTTTTGGGTTCCTGCAACATCTAAGTTCCTACGTGGGTGTTGTTTCCACAACCACTGTCCAAGCTTGAAAAATCAAGCGGACGACCGGGAAAAGAGAACCAATTCCTGATCTATGCCTTCCCTGGCGGAGGGAGGTGAGGGGCGGAGGGCGGATCCGTCACGTGAAGAGCATGATCTTCTTGGTGATGGGCTTGCGGCAGATGGGGCACTGCTTGAGGGGCTTGGCGCATTTCTTGCAGGTGCTGTGACCGCAGAGGAAAGCGGTGTCCCGCTTGCGCTCCATGCAGATGTTGCAGAGCTGGGCGTCCTCCAGCTCTTGCATCTTCATCCTCAGCTCCTGCACCTCCTTGGAGCTGGGGTGGGTGGCGGTGGCCAGCTCTGAAGATACACAGTGAGGTGTAGGCGGGGGAGGGAACAAAATCCAAAAGATGGAAGTGAGATTAGAAGAGGAAGAGAAATCCATGAGGCCTCCTGGGGGAGGAGTTGTGATAAAGACGGCGATAAGACACACTTCGACTTTTCAGGACATTCCAGCAGTATGTATTTGGTTATTTCCAAGCAGTGTTGGAGTCCAGTCCATCGCAAAGTCCTTTCACAAGTCCCTTTACAAGTTCAGTCACAAGTTTCTTACAAGACCAGTCATAAGTAGCAGGGTGAACAATGACAAAGGAATGCTTCTGTCACAGTTCATTTGAATTGCTTGGAAATTGGCTTAAGACAGAAGGGCCTGACAGACTTTTTCAGGATTTTGCCCTTCCCAAGCAAATGTAATAAATGTTGCATAACTTGCTCTAGTGGGAGTTGAACCCTTGATCTCCCGTTTACCAGTGCCGATGTCTCGACCACTTGGCAACTGAGCTGTGCCAGTGTCGGCAGACTGGTTCGAATCTTGTACCACTTTCGAGGAAAGATGTTAATAAAAGTGAATCAGGCCTTTGGTTTGAGTCAATGCTTCCACTCAATGACTCTGGTTGGCCTTGAGTTTGAGTTAATGTCTTGGGTCAGAAACACAGCAACTTCCAGTCAAAACTCAGGCAGGTTAGGTGAAAAAAGGCAATAATATAACCAAACAACTAGACAAACAAACAGCGCAGTCTGTTTATGTCTCTTTGGAACTGAAGGATCCAAATGATCTACGGTTGGGTGATACTCCCAAATCAGTGTTAATTTCACTTGAGAACAGAGCGACCTAAAAAACATATGAAGACAAAGACGAGATGAGGGGGTCACAACACCTTTGTGCCGGGGCACGGATGAGGGACTACTCCCTTTGGGTGAGGCTGATATTGTTGGTGCAGACCCCCGGCGGGTGGAGACTTGGCGGCCATCTGGTTGAGCCGCAAAAACAAAGAGCATGAGTTGGGTGTGGGGCATGGTGCCAGCGTCGGTGAGAACGAGTGTGCATGCAGAAGAGGAGAATGAAAGGGTGGGTCAAAATGAGGAGCAAACAGAAAAAAACTGTGATGAGCGGTTACGGTCATGAAGGTGAGGCTTGGTTATGGCTGATCCATCTGCTCTGTGCATGGTCGGGCCTACAGCGGTGGATACGAGGAAATGACCTTTGTAAGGGAGCACAACCGGACATTCCTGATGGCCCCCTATAATGGCAGAAAGCCTTGCGCTGGGATTTGCACAGAGTGGCCGTAATGGAACGGTGTCTTCATTCTGTTGTCATCATAGTGCTTGCCACCATTGGTGGGGGCCACACTAAATGGACAGTGATGAAGTTAATGTATCACGGTCACCAGATTCCTCTATAATATTAGCCCAAAATGCCTAGCAGGGCTGTGCACTGGCATGGAACCTGGTACGAGTACTTACATACCAAACACTTCATGTCAGGAACTGGGTCTAAATTGTGGGGCTGGGTCCTCATAACCAAATGAACAAATTACACAATACTTTTTACACTGCAAAAAGGATTTCAAAAGGTATTTTACGGGGAGATAGTTAAAAATCAAGGTTGATTTTTTAAGGTTGTTGACGAGAATTGTAGGCAAAGGCAAAATGGACATTTTGAATGTATTTTGTCATGCAAAAGTATTTTTTTCTTTTTTCTTTTGTAGTATATGTTTATGGGCACACCCAGATACCCATGTTTTACCACAGTATGGTACCCGGTTCCTATACTACCTGTGTCAATGCACGATTTGACAAGGGACCTTTCTGAAACTTCGCAGATTGGATACTGCAGAGTACAGGAATAGCATTGTTGTTTGTGGACCAATGACAATGGTAAACAGTCAGGCATGCGACTGACAAGTCAGGGGTGTGAAATGAGGGAATTCTAAGCTGCACTAGATTTTTGTAAGGTGCTTTTCAGTTGGAAAAGTGCAATACAAATCAGCTACTCTGAGGAGGAAAACTTGCTGGTTTGACTATGGGTGGCATGAAAAAGTGCCCGATCCATGAAAATAACTACAATTGGAACTTGGAATGTCACAGATGCGGGGAGCTTGACTTTCTTTGCATGAGGAAAAGTTTGGCATAAAACAGCAGGTACTTTAAGGGCCTTGGGTTTTTGTGCTTTTCCCCTCACCATCTGAACGGCTTATTTTTATCCACTGCTGGCACACCAACAACGGCTCAATGTTTTTTATTTAAAACTTGCACCTAAGCAAATCCCCATATGTATATCTTGTTGCTATGCAGCTGGCGCCCTCAACTGACTATGCACAGAGCGGATGGTCCAAGCTTATCAAACAAGGTTGGCACTGGGCTCCAAACAAGGGCAGTTGTCATTCTTATGATCTTCATGCGGTGAAGGGACAAATCGCACGACAGGGAATGCTGCGTGAGGTCCTTTTTTATTTGCTTCTAAACAGGTACTGAAGTAAGCATTGCTGTCTGTGGCTATGGCTACTCACTAGAGCATGCTCATGTAAAAAAACAGCAGCCACGGCCACAACGCGCCTGATGTGGACATGGCCTCAAATTGGCGGATTTTCTCCAACTTGGCACTTTAAGCGTTTGCTTGAGAAAATCTGCCAGGTACAAATGTAGCTGGATCGAAAGGAACTGCAGCCGATTTCATGAAATCTGGCGAAACTTTGCATCATACATAAGCCTTACACCACAAATATTTGAAAATGCCGTGAAGTATACTTATGGTCGATTTCACAAAGAGTCGGTTAGCAACCTGACATTTCAATTACAGCAAACATTGACAATCATGGCTTTTACCACGGCTGTTTCTTATCAGTGTAATAGCAATTAAACAGTCTTTGAATTAGCTCCATCTGCCACTGTGAAAAAGGGTTTCGTATTTTCTTTGTTGGAACTGGGCGGCCAAACAAGTTTTCTGCTCCCTTCAAAGAAATTGTTCATTTTTTCTTATAAACCTAGTAAACTTGAACAATGGTGAGCGTTAAATGGACATGAATCATTAAATACAATCGTTCATTTCTGGCTTGTTTGGTGCAGCTCACACCACCTAAATTAATGACATGAATTAAGCAGTGATTTGTAGTGCAAGTCTGAATCGACGCAGTGCCTAACTTTTCCACACGTGCCATGATTTGTTGCACAACTTACGCGATAAGGTTTGCAGATGTGCAGTTAAAGGACAGCACAAAGTTTGATGTAATTGGCCGCTAGTCTTCAGCATGCGATCGCTTGCTTCTTTATGCAGTGACCAAAGAGTACTGAAGTGAATACGTCACGCGCACAATTAGTGTGTAAAAGGCATTAGCGCGAGAACCAGCACGTGAACCAACACCCACGCGTACTCCATTCGTTTGCACTGCACTTTCGGGTTCACAGTGACGTCACACTTCGGTACTCTCTTCTTAACTCGTTATAGGGGCGTTTCACAAAAGTGCCCCTCCAAGAGTTTGCAACATGTTGGCCAATCACAGTGAGCAAAAGCAGTTGACCCAATGTACGTTTGGAGAGGGCTGACAGATTTTTGCGCGCTGTGATTGGCCAACGCGCTTGTGACACACCGCTCAGTTTGACCTCCTAATATTGCAGTTAAAATGACAGAAGGTAACAATGCTGCAAAGTTCCGTGGTGCATGAGTTGGTCATTAATCTGTTAGTCGGAAGTAGTTCTGGCAACTTCCAACTTTAGTTTGTCGAGTTGGGTCACAGCACTCAAAAGAAAGTTTAGTTGAAAACAAGCAGACCGGAGGGAGATAAGCACTTTCACCATCAGGAACTCACCCTTTCCGAGTTTCTCTACGATGGTCTTCTTACACACCGTGCACTCTTTGAGTCTGTGGGAACATTCTGTGAGAAAAGCAAAAAAAGGAACATAGCATTTAAGTAAAAATGCTTTGGAACGGGTTGACAGAAGCAACGAGAATGTGGCCGCTCTTGAACACTGAAACCTGAGCCCAGTGTAGGCGCGGTTCTAGAGCCAACTTTTAACTTTCGGTGATGTCCCATTTTAACTTTTGCTATTGCCGTCAGTGTTGTGGGGGGGGGTGGCTACACAAAAATTTGGTAGGGCTAGAGCCCCCCCCTAGAACCATGCCTGGCCCAGTGTCTAGCCTGTGGAACAAACCTGAACCCTGCTCCAGGGCACAGGCACCTGAAAGCTGAGATGACAGTAACTGTTGGTGTGGACCAATCCACGTCAAAGCTTAGCTAGCATATGAATTTGTAATAGTGTGTGACATGGACTCAACCCCTTGCTTTCACTTCGTGAATGAAGCCCGAGACAACATGGAAACAGAATAATGTGCCTTGCTCAAGGACACAAGCCACGTATATCCAATTCCATGTGGGACTACTAGGAAGAAAATACTGCTTGGGTAGACCATGTGATGAGCAAAATTGAGCAGTACACCAGCTGAGAGCAGTACACATCTATAGATAAATAATTTGGCTGGTAACCTGCTTTTTTTATGCTTGGGCCTGCATGAAGTTGGGCCCAGGTCCTGTGGCCACTTCAAAAATTGGACTGGAAATTTGCCAGTGAGGGTGCCCTTCAGCTCGGGTTGGACTGCAGCCCATGGAACATTGCCAAATGGACCAGTGCACTGGACCACTGAGTGTGCTCTTACCTTGGCATACTGTCCGGTGACCACAGGGAATGAAGGTGACCTCTGCACTCCTTGAACTACAGAGGGTGCACTTGTTGTTCTCGTCTAGTTTGAAAGCCTCTGTCACAGGTTCCTGTGCAAAGCAGCAAACCATCGGATAAAATAAAAATTGGAAAAACGTTCGTCCACTTTAAGCAAGGCCAAGCTGGGTCTATGCAACAATGATAGGGCTTTTGTGGACACTGTAATCACTAGTCGGCCTTACTGAATTGAAAGCGATGTTAACTTTTGTTATTTTGGGAACCTAACAATAAAAATGAAAGCAATGAGAAGAGAGTTCATTGCAAATTAATTTTATTACAATGATGAATAATTTGCAATTTGTGATTTATTATATCTAAATGTTTTGAGCAACATCACGGGACCCAAAATAGTCTGACACCATCCTATTTGACAGGTTACACTGAATAACACAAGTTCAGGGAACAAGATCAAAATGATTTTCCTCTGTATAAGATCTATTGGTTTCACATCTACACTGTATAATACAGAAACAAAATTGGAAAGCAAATCCCTTTCTTTTTGAAACAAATGTTTGCATATGTACAAAAGGGATACCGGTGACAAATGCTATCTCAACTTGGCAGCTACATTTATCGAGGAAAAACAAAATACAATCGTATAAAAAGAAAAGGCAAAGTATGTGAAGCCTGGAAGCTTTAACTTTCCTACACTACAAACTGTGGTAAATGAAACAGTTTGAGAGGGCACACATTGAGAGTTTCATTAGTTTCTAAAAGAAAGGGATTTGCTTTCCAATTTTGTTTCTGTATTATACAGTGTAGATGTGAAACCAATAGATCTTATTCAGAGGAAAATCGTTTTGATCTTGTTCCCTGAACTTATGTTATTCAGTGTAATCTGTCAAATAGGATGGTGTCAGACTATTTTGGGGCTGGACTATAGGGCATGGGAGGGGGCAAGAAGTAGGTCAGTCCCAATGCTCACACACTCAAACCATCAGAGACAGTTAAACATCTTCCCCCCCAAAAAATTCTACTACTCACGGACTAACAGAAAAAAAAGAAGCATGCACGGTATTTTGAAGGAACACGCAACATGCTCACATGCAAACACGCAATACAAAGGGTAGTTTTGCTTTCGTCAACAACTATCTAAAACAATTCTCAGATACAAATCTGGCTTAAGAAATTAGAAACAGTACCTTTAAAAACCAAAATTAAAAGGAAATGTCAATATACTGCACCACAGTTTATGTGACTACCAACAATTGCAACATAAACAAAAAGCTAAAAAGGAATTACTTTGATGTATGCTTCATTCGTCCTTACCTGCAAAGTGACCTTTCAACGCACAGCCACGGGATATAAAATGAAGGATATAGGATTTTTAAATTTATGACTGCAGCAGAGCATTGTTTTATGTAACTGGTAAAGGGTAAGGCATCACAGAGATCTTCAGATGAATATACACACACCCTTCTGTAGTTAGCATTAAGCACGACATTTACGGCAAAAAATCTTGCGCAGATTAAAATTCTATAGTGTTGCTTTTCGTTAAAGTTGTTTTGCTAAGCTGAGCGACTGCCGCGCTGTGATTATGTAAAAGTTTTTGCTAATGCTGAACATCGACCAGACAGGTTTAATTGCACATTATTTCTTGTATGCGTGTACCAACACCTATAAGCATATGCACTGTGTTACTGAATGTTCCCCCTTGTGATTCTGTCTTTTTTTTAAGACAAAAGGCACTGTTTATCACAAACCACACACATGTAGCAGTTTGTATAGAGATACGAACTCCAACCGTGCTTAATCTGACAAGATGCGGAAATTAAAGTTGTTTGCACTTTGTTATGTCAATGCCAGAGCTAAATTAAAGAAAATTTGGTTGGGGAAAAATCACGGGGCAGGTTTGAGCACTGGCTGTAGTTAAACATGACCTGACCAACAACCATCAGAAGGATGGATGGTTTGGACTACCGAGTCGACTATTAGGAACCAGGCTCTGGGTTGTGGTGACACCGCTAGGGTTTATCAACAGCCCATTCAACTTGTCAGTATGGAGGGAACCATTCATGTGAAAATTATCTTACGAAATGTAATTGATCATGAGTGCAGTGACAATTGCAGCAAAGGGCAAAATTTAGGTGGGTTATTCTATAAATTTGGGGTCTGACATTTAACATTTTTCCGTCCCTGTTACCACTGACATGTATACTTTGACAGGGGATATCTCACTGAAGTTGATTTCAAACTATTTTTATTAGTTTGGCAGGTAATTCGCAGTACTTTTTCAATCTTGGAAATTAAATAATGAGGTCGTTGGAGTGTGACTGTGCTGTTAAAAACCTACTGGTGAGGGGTCAAACAATAGTTCATGCCCAAACTTGAACCTCTCTGAATCCGTCCTAGATCACCTGGAATACCAGCTCACATGGAGTACATTTGTAACACGAAGTGTCCAACGGTTACCATCCAAAGCTAAGCTATTTTCCGCAAGTGAAATCTCTTTGGCGGAAAGCTGTGTTGTGAAATTTAACTGTGGGAGTTCATCCATTTCCGCCGAGCCATTTTTTTGTTTTCTTGCTTTACAGAATCAACTATATGACCGCTCACCTTGCAGATGAAGCACTTCTGGAAGAGCTTGGCACACTCCATGCAGGTGGCCTGGTGGCCGCAGGGCCGGAACTGGCAGTTAGCCGGGTTCTGGCACATGCGGCACTGGGTCATGATGGCCTGCAGGTTGCCGCCGTCTGTCTGGGCAACGGGCGGCTTGTCCGGCGCCCTGCTCGCCGCCAGGTCACCGGGCAATGGGGCACTGGCTGATTTGGGTGCTGACCTGCTCGCCGGTTTCTGTTTCAGGTTGGGAGGGTTTTTTGGCAGCTCTCCCAGCCTCCGTCTACTCAGGAAGATAAAAGCAAAAACGGAAATACTACATTTCCATTTCACTCTACTGACTTCTAAAAGTTTTGCGACCTTGAAATGACAAGTGAATTTTACTTCAGGTCATCCAGCAAGAGAAGGCTAATTTTTCACACTAATAAAGGGGATGTGCCGTTATTTTTTTGAGCTGTCGCTGACAAGTCTATCAGTTCTGAGCCATCTGGGTCATCAGGCTGGTGTTTATCTCCAGTTTCCTTGGCATGAAATGACTAACAATATTTCTGCCCCCCCCGGATGGGATGCCAGCCCATCGCAGGTTGGCTCCCCCAGCTAATGCTGGTACCCATTTACACTCCTGGGTGGAGAGAGACAAGCAGGGGTGAGGTGACTTGCCCAAGGCCACAACACACAATACCACTGACGCGGTCTGGCTTTAAATAACCAGCGACCCAGGTTTGAAAATTCTGAAACAGTTGAAATTTCTGCATGAGGCATATGTTGCAGGGCTCGAACAAGTAGTTTTCTACGCCCTAGGCACCAATGCTCCGAAAAAAATGCTAGTTGGAAAATATATTTAAAAAAAAATCTCCCAGTCACGTACTGTCTGAGTTCGGCACACTGCTTGAGGAGGCTGTCCAGCTGGGCAGCGGCCGCCAGGTCCAGTGGTGTCTTGCCCAGGTGGTTCCGCAGCTGAAGGTTGGCGCCCTCTATGGTCAGGTAGCAGGCAACTGCTGGCCCGGTGCCAATGTTGTTGTCGCTAGGAGGTAGTGATGAGCGAATCTGGATACAGCAAAGTAACGAGTAACTAATGAAGGTTAAATTGTTGCATAAACATTATTAACCACTTCATGCCGGGGCATTTTTCAACGTTGAGGATGCTGGGCCGGCATGACCATCATTTTTTCCGTTTTCAAAATTCTTCAAAAATTCATCATTTCATTTAACGGACGTTTATAGCCACAAGGAGTACTCTTTAGGCACTACTCTAAGTTGACAGGTGACCTTCACTGACGCCCAAGAATTTCTGCTAGGCCTGCAGCCTTGTAAAAAGAGCCCAGATTGTGTGGTGTTATGTAACTTTCTTTTGTTCACAAACCTGGCTCAGTGCACTGCTGACCTCTTTTCAATAGGGGCCAGATTAGCGTGCAGCGGTGCTGTGTGGCTCATCGCTGCGATGGTGGAGCGCTTTTGTCCCCGGTGGTAATTTGCTCGCTATAAATGCCCCAAACCCTGGTTTCAAAACAAGGCTGGATTATCACCACTTTTGAGAGTGAAAAATGTCGATAATGCCCAGCAGCCTGGTCTTTTGTTCGGAGTACGGTCTTCTGTTACAAGGCCCTGTTTCCTTTGTCCGAGTTCGGAGACCCCGGCCACGCACATAAAGCATAAGTCTCCGATTCCGGAGTCCAAGGCAGGAAGTGGTTAACCACTTGCCTCAGGGGTTCCCAGTACTGGGTACCTTGGGTTTGATGCATAGCCGGGGTGCCCGAAATCGGACAACGGAGCTTGGCCTTGTAACAGAAGACCATGCTCAGAACAAAAAATCAATCAGCTGGGAATTACCATCATTTTTCAGCTGGCATTAGCAGAGGTAATCTGTCATTGTTTTGAAACAGCATACCACTGTTTGCGGCATTCAAGGTATATTAAAAACCCTCTACCTTAGAGAGGATGGGCGTGCTGTCTGCCGTGGCGTAGACGCTCTGCCTCATCAGGGCCAGGTGCAGGCTGGTGTCTCCGTCCTCGTCCTCGGCGTTGACGTGGGCGCCTTTAGAGACCAGCAGCTCCAGGACTGCTGTGTGGCCCTGGCCCACGGTCAGCAGCAGCGGCGTCTGCTTGCGATTGTTCTGGATGTCAATGTCAGCCTGACCCTGGATCAAAGAAACAAAAACCACCCCCAAATTTTACTTCATTATTTCGCACACGTATGCCACTGCACAAATCTTACATACCTCATGCGGACCAAAGAGGTCCTCATTATATGCAGGTTGTGTGAACCTTCTGTGGACTAAGCTGGGTCCACACAAGTTTACCCCTTTCTGGAAAACTGTTGTAGAGGTACTTTGGGACTAGGGACAACTGTTGCTATATGAAGAAGCACAGTTAAGGAAATCATCATAAAAATCCAGCTCAAATAGTGCAAACAGTTGAAGAAAAAATGAATATCTTCACCGATCTATTAACCCCTTCATCCCGGGAGCCGGCCACAGCCGTGGCTTTGTGTGAGGATTAGTGCATACCACATATACAGTCTATTCACCATGCAGCTGCTGGTTCAATGGGGCCAGCTGCTGGACAAAGCCCTCCATTCAGGGCATATCACAGCCCAGCAGTCACAGTCAAAAGAATCATGGCATGAAGGGGTTAAACAACATGAAAACAAAGTAATGCCAACACAAGGCAGGTAACAACGTGTGAGTTTGTTTACCATGTGTTATCTGGACTTAAGAACAAGCGAATTCCACATGATGCAGAGCACAAAGATGTTTTATGGACACATCTACATGCACCGGCGTACGTTGCAATCTAGTGTGGACATTCCTTTGTTTTCATACAGTTAAGGACAACTCGATGAAAACACTCATTTTTCTCGAAGTGGGAACATGAATTTCGGCTGGATTTTGGTAAAAATATTTCCTTGACTTTTCCTCTTCCTTGTATGAGGGATAACCCTAACCCCAAAACACCTCCAAACTTCTTTTTCAGAGAAGAGGAAACATCCTGTGGACATGTGTAAGTCCACAGAATGTCTTCCTAGGACATCTCTTGTTCACCAGTCCACATTAACCACTTCCTGCCGGGTGGATTTTTCTTGAGAGACATTTTAACTGCCGGTTTTGGCTAGCCACAAGCTCATTGCAATCTACACTGACCCTTGTGATGAGGACCTCGGCAACATCCCGGTGTCCGTTCAAGGCCGCCAGATGGAGGGCCGAGAACCCATCGCCCTTCTTCAAATTGACCAGCTGTCGGGCCTTGACAACCAGCTTCTCTGTGGCGCTGTGGAGAGGTACAAAGTTCCTTCAACATTATTCGGCAGTGGGGAACCCAGGTGGTATCTATTAGCTCAGTGATTTGAACTTTATGTGGACTCCCCAGTGTTGCAGAAATGCTGGATGAGCAAATTGTGAGTAACTTGGGGGGCTAATAGTTTGCATACAAATCAGTGCCACTGCAAGGTCTATGGGAAAAATGCTTACGCAAGTAGACATGTTGAACAAGACTTCTGTCTTAATGAACTCTGGCTTCTGTCTTTCATTGATTCAAACCCTTTAAGTTTCTGCTTTTTTAATCATGATCATCATCAATACAGTCAGTGCACATATGAGAGAGTCCAACTTGAGGTACTACTGGTTTTGGTGTGGTGAACTATTAGTAAGCCGCTAATGAAATTGAAACACGTCTTCACCCTTTCAGAACCCCCATATGAAGATCTTTACAGCACATCTCCCTAGACAGGTTTGAACCTGACAAGGACCTATAGCTGGGCCTTAGCCACTTGCTGCCAGATGCTTTTAACCACTTCCTGCCGGGGCATTTATCAATGTTGATGATGCTGGGGTGGGATATTTATCATTTTTGTCTGTTTTCAAAATTCTTTAAAAATTCCTATCTTCATTTACTGGACACTTACAAACACGTGAAGGCATGTCTGGTGTCCACTCTAACCCGACTGACAAAATCTATTGACGCCTGCAGCCTTGTAAAAAGAGCCAGATTTGTGGTGTTACGTAATATTCTTTTGTACATGAACCTGGCTCAGTGCACTGCTGACCTCTTTTCAATAGGGGCCAGATTAGCAGGCAGCGGTGCTGCGTGGCTCATCGCTGCGGTGGTGGAGCGCTTTTGTCCCCGGTGGTAATCCGCTCGCTCTAAATGCCCCAAATCGTGGTATACTGTTTCAAAACAAGGCTGGATTGTCTCCACTTTTGAGAGTGAAAAATGTTGGTAATGCCCAGCAGCCTGGTCTTTTGTTCCGAGTACGGTCTTTTGTTACAAGGCCCTATTCCCTTCGTCCGAGTTCGGAGACCCCGGCCACGAATATAAAGCATACGTGTTCGGATCCGGAGTCCAAGGCAGGAAGTGGTTAAAAATGCAGTGCACACATACGGGAGATTTTCAAGATTTTACGTTTTCAAAATTCTTCAAAAATTCATCATTTCATTTAATGGACGTTCACCCACACGAATGACTGTTGGTCAAATTGGTGTCTACTCTAAGCTGTCAGGCAACCTTCATTGACTCCTGAATATTTCAGCCAGGCCTGCCGCCCTGTAAAGAGAGCCCAGAATTGTGAGGTGTTGCATAATTTCCTTTGTTCCCAGTGAAAGCCCGCAGCGTCTTTTCAAATGCAGCTGGATTAGCATGCAGCGGCGCTATGTCGCTCATCAATGAGGCCCTGGAGCACTTTTGTCTGCAGTGCTAATCCACGGGCCTGCTATGCCCAAAACAGTGGTATACCGTTTAAAAACAGTGACGGATTACCTTCAAAAATGCAAGCTGAAAAATGATGGCAATTTCCAGCAGCAGGTCCTTTGTTCCGAGTATGGTCTTTTTTTACATGGACCAGCTCTTTGTCCAGTTTTGGGCAGGTTTATGTGTATAAACCCATGGTGCTCGAAACGGGGTTCCCCGTCAGCAAGTGGTTAACATGGTCACAGATAATTAAATTAAGGCCGTGTCCAAATCACATAATAGTCTATGGTTTTGCCTGTAGCCACTTCCCGTAGAGGTATGTGTAATTTCAAGCAGCAGCCAATGTTCATTCAGACATGGCTTACTAATAAGTTTTGTGGTATCAAATAGGGTTGGAGTGTGAAAGTGCTCTACACAATTGAACTCCTGCCGTGGGTGGATACACCCAGGGCAGGCTGAGAACAACTGGTGCAGGACACGCGAGCTGCGATACTCACTACTGGTTTCCCTTCAGGGCGGCGTGGTGTATGACGTTGAACCCCCGCTGGTTTTTTAGCGTGAAGTCGGCTCCGTCCACCTCCGTCAGCATGTCGATGATGTCCTTGCAGTTCTTGGCGATGGCGTCGTGCAGAGCCGTGTCGCCGTACGAATCCTGCCGGGTGTAGAGAAAAGAAATCAACAGTCATCCCGTGGTTTCCTTAGATATATGTTCATTCTTTAAAAAAGCCATTTATATTCAATATATTTTTTAAAATGTGGATTGTATATTAAACGGTAACATTTTATGATTGTAATCTTTTATGACACAAAAACTGTGAATCGAATTGAATTGAACTGATTTCAAAAAAACTGAATACCACATTTCAGATGTATTCTTTATGAAATCATCATTTTTTTTACACCTAACCTGGCCACGCCTACTTTTCAGGACCTACGAGTGGATCCAGCATTTACAAAGGGGGTGCACGGCATAAGGGGTTTCAGTGATAACTTCTGTCTTAAAATTGATTAAAATAAACTCCCAAGACTAAACAGGGAGAGGAGACGAAAAGGTGTTTCCTTAAAAAAAAAAAACCTGCAAAATAAGGGAGGTGGGTGCTCGCACCAATTTCATAGAGCTGCTTAAGTACAAATCTGCTTGAGCGCGAAAAAACCTTGCTTAAAAAACAAAGGTTGCCAGCTTAAACTCTATGTGATTGTCATGCTAACCAAAAGACAGCTAAATACCATTCCAAAACAATATACATCACATGTAGTTTTGGCTGGTCACCTAATTCATGAAGGGTTTCTTCCGCTTAAGCAAATTTTGTGCCTAAGCAGCTTTATGAAATTGGCCCCTGGGTGCACCATCCTCCCCCTGGATTCGCTACTGGATCGAGCTGACTTGGCAAGGTGATGACTGGTTCAACAGCAAATACGCTGAGAAATAAATCAACATTTTTGGACACTTCAAGTTGTACTCGTGACTATTTGCGTCTAGTGTTTTCCAAGAAACAGTGTTTTCAGGCCAGAATGCCATTGGATGCTTGTCAACCCCCGGAAGACAAACAGCCATGGCCTAATCTGCCTTTTTGTGGAAATGCAGAGACAACAGACGGCGGTTTGTTGGTCGCCGGGGCGACCCTGTCCTCACCTGCAGGTTGATGTTGCACTTGTGGCGGAGCAGCACGCGCACGCAGGCCGTGAAGCTCTTGTTGACGGCCACGTGCAGGCTGCTGCACTGGCCGTTGTTGACTGCGTCAATCTTGGCCTTCTTGTTGAGCAGGTACTGGACCACGTCCGGCTGGTTGCTGGGGAGAAAAAAAGGAGAGATCGATAACGCTCCAGCGAATGGCTTCAAACTGTGGTCAGGTTAACCTTGGTGCGATTGGATAAGATCTCATAGGTTTGTGCCTGTAAACTACGGCTGGCATCAACACAAAAGTAAAGAGTAACCCTCATTTTGAAAACTGCATGTATCATAATTCTTAACAATAAATAAGACTACTTTATGCTGCGTGAAAATTGAAAAGCAGTGGGACAGATGCACATTTTGATGTCGACAGACTGATCCAGTTAGCCCCGCTTACTACGCACGAGAGCAATTGCCACATATTTCTCTCTGATGCCCAGCTGCAGGTTCCAGCTGCACGCCTCATACTGGCACGCCGGAATTTTGGGCGTGCACGCTGGACACAAGTCACGGCTGCGAGTGGCCGAAAGACCGTGACGCTGGGGCTTGATGGGTTGGTCTGTAGGAGAAAGATTGTCTGGAAAAGGCGAACGGCCGACTGGATGTGCAGAGTTGCAGTAGATTCAAACATTCAAGATCTGTTTTGTCCCCATATCCAATGGCATTCTTCAAGTAAGTGGTCTGGCTTTCAGGAGAGAAAAACGCCAAGACGTACCCAAAGACGGCATAATGCAACGCTGTGTCGCCGTCCTGGTCTTGTATCTCCAGACTGGCTTTGCTTAGGAGCAGCACCTTGATGACCTCCAGGTGGCCTTGATGGCTGGCCACCTGCAGGGCTGTCTTGCCAGAATTCTTGCTGTCCACCTGCGGATGAGACACCAACATGCAGTAGGCATTAATTACCATTGCACTGTATTGGTCTTGAATTCAGCAACCTTTCTTGCTAAAAGCCTGCTTATACTCTGCGATCAAATAGGAAATAACAGTGCGATTCCAAAACAACCAGCTCTTCCGGCATGAAAACAAAGAAGCTGCACGATCTCTCTTTTCTCTCACTCACCCAGTCAGAGTGCTTGCTGAGGATTTCTGCCACGGCCAGCTTGTTCCCTTGAGCTGCCTCACTGACTAACTTGGCTGGGGCGTCGCTGTTGGATGGATGAGATATGATCTGATCCAATGCAAGGTGAAGAATACCTACAATTTGCACAAAGATGAAAAAGAAATGAACATCGTGACATAACACGTGTGTAAATACAATTTTGTTTAGTTGGCCTGCCATAGGCAGTTTTGTACGATTGTGTCTTTGAACCAGCCAGCCGACACCGGCAAGCTTGGAAGTCAAGTGGTTAAGACATCTGCACTAGTAAGCAGGAGGTTGTGGGTTCGAGTCCCACCTGAGTATGCTTGTGTTTTTTTTCAACAGCCTTTGGGGGCATACACTGAGTACACAGTGTTAAAAATATACATCGGGCGGGGGCAAAAATCCAAAATTAACCCACAAAGGCACTTATGGTGCACTTACATGAATGCCAGGTTGAAAAAAATCGGGCATGAGACATACGAGATCCAAGGAGGGTACAAATCTTTGAAATCTCAGAGACCATTGCAAATCCCTGTTGGATTGCATTGAAACTCCAGATAATACCGACGATGAATACCTTTACGAGCATTCCCAGTTTCAGCTAGATCAGGCACTGGACAGTCAACTCTTTGGAGGAGAGGGTTCTGCCTACTCCCCCTCGAAGGTTCGAAAAAGCCCAGCTGTTTTAGGGTTTAACAACAAATACCTGACTGCTCTTCGTCTCTTTCCGACACTAGCGTGTTGTTGAGGTCCGGTGCGCCCGGCTCCACCGGCGAGACACATGATGGGTTGAAGGTCCAGGTGTGGTCACCGATGGAAACCCGTAGGTCACCGTCTGGGTAGACCTTGATGACCTTGCCCGTCTTGCCAAGAGTCTGGGGGAGGAAAAGAGCATGAATGCATTGCCATCCAGTCTGCTGTTACTGAGCAAGGTACTAAACCTCAATAGCTTCTCTGACTGGACAGAAACCAGGAGTGCTCACCACAGAGGCGGAATGCGACTACATTATGGCCAAAAAGTAGTCGAAAAGAGCAAGGTTTGATGAAGCCAAAGCTGGCAGCAAGGCAAATTGGAGGACCAAATGACAAGCTCTTCATCGGAACTATGTTGTGCTGTTGAAAGGCTATTTAATTTGCCATGTGAATTGACATGTGATGTACCTGTGACGTGCTGCAATGTTTTTCAAAATAGATTTGCGATTAGACTGTGATTGACGAGGTCAAAACTCTGCGACACATCTAAGGGTCCATTTTCACAGCAAGCGATGACGGATACTCCGACCGACTGGAAAGAACACAAGGGTGCCCTAGGGGACCGTCTACGCTGACGGCGAACAAACCACGGGACAAACTGCTGCCTTTAAAAACCTGAGCAATTTGTCAGAGATATCACACCGAGACAGCGCCTTCAGGCCAATCAACAGTCTTGCTAGGTACTGGTGTGATGTCGCATACTGACTGGCATGACAGGATGATTCCTTGTCTTGCCTTCCGGTCTTTCCTCCGTGGTGCTACTGTTACCGTGGGGATTTTGTAGTTAGCCGTTCGCACCTTTTGCGTAAACGGAAACCCATTTGTGTCTCTGCTTACAGCTAACGTTTAAGTAAAAGTGGACCTTATCATGCTTTTATGTGTGTTCTGCCCGCAGCAGTTCTTATAGGCCTCTTACGTCTTTCATGTTGTCGCTCCATTCCCCGTGTCCAACCTGCAGTTTCTTCACCATGGAGATGTTTGTGCTGACCCTTACCCTGTCGCCCGAGGCATAGGCATCCACCTGAGCATGTGAAAAAACCAACTTATATCAACATGCAGAAAAGAATGATTTAGAATTCACTTTACTGGCCGACCTTGGAAGTGTCCTGGGTTGGGGTACGGAGGTCATCATGCGAAGAACAGGTTAATATAGGGCTGCATCCGAATCTATTGTCTAGATCTATGTCTCGGTCTTTACTCCACTGGAAATACAAGGAGAGGTCCTCACGATAGACCGTGCTAGAGCTCTGCAAGTGTGTTTCCGACATGGCCTAAACACCGTCGTGACTGGTGCTTATATCCTAAGTCTTGATTTTGTCTTGGACTTCAAGCTTCGTTTTCACGGATTTGGTCTCCTTGAGTTGATTACCTCAAGCTTAGTGCAGCTCAATTTCTTCCTATAGAAACAGTGCGTTCAATTCCTTCCCTCACATTGACATGTTCCTGTGATGTCGTCAGGGGTTTACATGTGAGTACACCATCTCAGGTTATTGAAAGTACCCCAAATGGGTCAAGAGGTCACTTAGAGATTGAACTTTGCAACACCAATTCAAACTGTCGAGAGTGACGGACATCTACACACACTGCATACGTATGATTTATTTCACACAACTTCATTGAGCCAATTTGCCTCCACATGAAAACGATTTACAATGGCATTGACTTTCCTTTACATCCTTCAACTAAATCAGCCAGGTTTCACAGAAACCACAGTTCAGGAAATGAAACGATTGGTTAACTGAAGAACTGTCACAGCCCTACTGTTGCCACAGGGTTTGCCTGGGATTAACAAATACACCTGTTTTTTTGCACATTTTTGCTTTACCTTATTCAGCGACCCTGGATGGAATGTCCACCTGATGCTGTTGGGCGGATACTGGACCCTGATGTCGCCCCTCTCCGTCACCCGGTGAACCACGCCCACCTTGCCAATGCACTGAAAAGAACAGCAGAGGGGGAATATTGGAAGAAGAGTGCGGCCTGAGTCATTTTGGAGCAAGTCAGCTGGACTTGCCCACCCACTTTGAGCGTGATGCAGGATGCACAAGCTGTTCAGAAGGACTTCGCGGGTCACTTGTGAGCTTCCTTCAGAACGAGCAGTTGCACATGTAGTATTGCTGTAGCTTGTACTCAGATGCATGTACATGTACTTTTCTGTACTCGCACTCACTCATGAAAATGAGTAGTTTGGACAGTTGTACTCACACTCCTGGTGAAGTATTTGAACTTGGTACATTCATGCAGATAAGCTCACACTAATTCTCATTTAAATGTACTTGACTACAGCACTGAATGGTGGTCAAGAGCCTTGTTCAAGAACACTTTTTGGGGTTAAAAATGGGACATTTTAACAGTAACCCGACCCTCCCCAAGCCTCCAGATTCATCCTTGCACAATGGGTGGTTTTCGTAAAAACCCACGCTGAGTCTGAAGAATACATTGAGTCCAGGTCTTGAGCCCAATCTTGTATTGCCAATGCTCAACCGGATATAAACATGGGCATGGATTATACTGTAAATTACCAGCACTGGTCCATAAACATTAATTCTCACTGCATCTGTGATGACGATTTTGAAGAATTCTGGCATGGCGAAGGAGATTTGTTTCTGAACACAACCCACTCCTACCAACCACAGTCAAACAGGGCAAACAGCACTGTTGGACAATCAGTAATCTCACAAAAGCAAAAAGCCAGCCAGGCGCACATCCAGCGTATGAACAAGACTCTAAGGAGGAAAGCCTGGAAAGGTGCCTGGGCTAATCTGAATTTGCTATACATGTACATGAAACAGTGGCCTAAAGTGTGACCTATCAAAAAAATGATACACAGTCTCCTTGAAACACTGAACTCCTCTAAACACTGCCCAATGCATAGGGGAGTGAGGATTTTTCTAGGTTACAATGACTTGTACAAAACTCCTTTCATACCCCTGAATGGAGTTTGGAGGTTGAGGCCCTATCTCATTTTCGCATGGAGGTGCATAATGCCAAAGTAGATGGAAATGTTTGTCGAAACGAAGTCGCATCCTTGCGAAAGGACCTAGGGAGTTTGGGTGGAAGGGCGAGTGGGTGGGTCTACCTCGGCCATTTTGGGGTTCCAGCCTCCGTGGCCCTCCTGCATGGCTTTCAGGACATCTTCCTCCAGGATGACCTTGACCTTATCGCCGACACTGAAGATCAAGGATGCCTTCCCATCTTGCATTGGGACTGTCTGCAGGTCTTCACCTACAAATGGCAACAAGTAAAACAACAACACACTAATGCATGGTAACAAAGCTTCAGGAGGAAAAAATAACATAATCACATTGCAAGGGTACCAGGTATTTGTTTTTCATCTTATGCTCCATTTCGAGTCTGGAAAAAAGTGTGTCAGCACTTTCACTTTCCGCCTCGTTGTGAACAAGAAATACTGGATTGTTTTCAGCGGGAGAAATGGGGGAACTGAAAGTGCATGCTGTCATTTTCAGCAGCACTGACACCAAACAACCATCACTTTCCACTGAGAAAAGGGCATTTTGAAGTTTCACTTTGAAGAAAAACTTTGAAGGAAGTGAAACCCTGAATTGTGCCGTACCTGACATTTTTGATGATTTGAAACCGATTCAGTTCCAGTACTGTTCAGGAACTTTTGTACATGTGGCTTTACATTTGTGAATGTGAAAAGCACACTCAGCTACTTCTGAATGTTTGAACTGAGCATTTGTTGGCCACTAACATGAATGACGCCCAGGTGCGATTGCACATCTGCTCCCCTCAAAATGAGGAGTAAGTGGGCAGATTCTCAATAAAAAAAATTCGTGAAGTGCAACTAAAACCGAATTTTTATTTAAGATCAGGCAGTTCCTCATTTTGATAGAGCAAGCTGCATTTTGCGTCATACTGAAAGCAGGAACTTACTTAGGAAATTTGATTAGGGAAGGGTCAGGGATTTCTCTAGGATTGCATCAGCAGGTTTGTACATGTAAGTTGGTTAGAATAAATACAGGTCAGTCACTATTAAATTCAAAAGACTGACTACCGGTATAAATCTTTTTTATCAGGAAAGAAATTTGTTCCATGGAACAAATTTCTTTCCTGAAAAAAAGGATGCACTTTTTTGGAGGGAAGGGTAGACATGGTGGAAGTAGTCATGTGTCATGAGAGATGACGGTCTGTCTGCCTCTTCCACTCTTACGAGGGGGGTTTCCAAAATCGGTATAACAGAAAATATATCCCTGTTGATAATCCAAACCTCACATTTTAACAATTTCTACAATCATTATTTTAGCTTTTGTTCCATCCAAAAGGTGTAAACAAGCACGGTATTGAAGGTGATAATCAGACAAAGATTTCTGCTTTTGCTTCACAACCCTGTAACAAATCCTACAGGCAGAAGTGTACTGAGTGCACTCACTGGAATATAGCCTCTTCAATGACACCCCTATAACCAAAGCACAAAAATGATCTACTTTGTGGAAAAAGCTTTTTTTTTTCAACCTTTCAATTTTTATTTTGTAGTGGTTGGACGGAGAACTGATGTTCGTTACAGGTCAGGTTGGTTTTGCCACCATTTCAGTCGGGCTGGGTCATGTTCGGTTTTGCACTTCCAATTTTTCGGGTCGATTAGGTTATTAGCCATCTCAACCAAAACAGCCCCAACATTCACATGGTTCAACCTACACGTACTGGCGAGTCATAATGCCCAGGTTGCCCCAGATGTGAAAATCTTTTTCCACTCATACTCCAATCGTAAGTATAAATGAGATCTCTGTACCGGTATTGCCGAAGTTGAGTTCTTGCAATGACTTTTTCAGGCGAATTCATGCAAAACAAATAGGTTCAGGCACAAAAACCAGACAGAATTATTGCATGGTTTGGCACAGCCAGATATTTTTTCAAATATTGAGTCTGTTTGGTTTTGGGTTGGCTTGGTTTTACCTTCGTATTTGTTGGGCTTGGTTTGATTTGTGGAGCTAATATCATTTTGGAGTTGGATTTGATTTACAAACGTACATAGACATCTTTACTGATTTGGGCCGCATTGGCCCTTTCAGCCCCTCCCAATGTACATGTAAAAGATTCACCAAGGCCATTTGTAAAGTACAAATTGGGTCTGCTTGACTGGGATGCAAGCAGGTCCATGTCCATCAAGGAAATGAGACACATCTAAATGCTGGTGGCCTCCTTCTCTTGGCATCCCTTCTGCCACTCCCAACCCTTTTCTTCTTGACAAAAGTAAGCCATGGTGGGCAAAGGAGTAAATCGTCGTGAGCCCGGAAGAAGGTCGTAAGCGCTTACGACCTTTTGCTGGGAAGAAGAATATGCACACCCTGTGTTGATTTTGTAGTAAAGTTTATCCGTTTTTACTAAACAAAGAGAGTGTGTTTCTTACGTCCTTTTACCGGGAACTTTTTTTCTACTCAGATCATGCATCCGCGCAAAAGGGCGTAAGCGCGCTTACGATGTTTTGCTGGGCACACGACGAAATGTGACTCATTACATCTGGGGTTGAAAATCATCCGTGACTGATCATTTGTGGCTGATTTTGCCATCTTTATGACTGTAAATGTTACCCCGGTCAAATTGAACAATGTATTCCAACTACGTGTACATATAAATAAACCAAGAAGACAGTCAAATCTGCAGCTGTTATAAATTTTTGAAGGACAATAAGCACAAATATTGTCCTCTTTACAAATGTGAATTGTCACTTCTCTTTGCCAAGCATTCATGCATTTGGGAGAGGGAGTTTTTAGATAGATAGATAGATGTTTTATTGTCATTTCCTTCCAGAGTATAAAAAGAAAAGAATGAAATTTGCCTTCCCGGTTTTATAAAAGTCATGTACACAAAAATTACAATACAAAGTCAACAATATACATTGCACAATCTTAAAACACGAGCTGCACAACATCAAACAAATATGTTACATTTAAAAGCACTAAAATATACATACAATTCTAATTTAAATTGCAAAAACCTGTCCAGTAAGGAGATGAAGTGTGAATAAAACACATTACAGCTGATCAAAATATGCAGTTCAATAAAATTACCATCTCACTTCTCACAAGTTTTCAACTTTTAAATGTCATCTCTCACCTAAACATTATTTTTTGATTATGAAATAGGGGATATTTCAAATATTTCAAATGTGACTTTAAGGTTTTGTTGGAAACCCCCCTAGAAATTAAAGTAAGATCTGGAGGGCTAAACTGAAACACATGCCACGCACATGTACAACACTGGTAATTTCCTTGTGACATGCCTAATGTATATATGCACCTGTGTTTGTTCACATCATTTTCATGTTTTCCAATTAGTCATAACTGTTTCAAGCATAACTACTACTGGTTTGGATTCACGCCAAGTCTCTTCCTGTCGAAGATTAAGGATTTTTTTTAGTTATTTTTTTTCAAACTGCTTTTTCCTTCATTCAAAATTCTGACAAAGGTAGGTCTGTGCTTGGTAGCTGGGCACCTGATCGCTGATGTCATTATGCAGTTCTGCGTTTTTGGGTCGGGCAGCCATTCAAATCAAAACTAACCCCCCCCCACTGAAAAAAAAACCTACGTAAAAAAGAGAAAAAAGGAAATCTGTTGAGGTGTTTGTTTTGCTTTCATATTTGAGCTCATTTAAGGTGCACTTGAAAAATAATCCAAACATTAAAAGAACATCTCTGTCGTAGCCGGGAGGCACCCTACTAGTGGCAAACAGTGCTGGGATTGCGCATAGTATTGTTCACTCACATAACGTGAAATCCAATAAAGCTGTCACTTTTATAGGTGAGCTATTGTAATTTGGTATGACAGTTTCCAACAATGCAAAATAAAAATCCCTCACTTCTTTGTTTGTATTCTGACATCCTCGTAACATCGGGAGATAAAAATTCCTTTCTATAACAATCCCGTTAACAGTCAGGTGATAAAAATCTGTTCTGTGACAAAAAAACAGCCAGTGGCAGCTTTCACATTGCAGAGAGTACAATGTATGTGATTTGCCACTGGTACCCCCTTCAGTGTGAAAGTGTAGTATATATCACCGGTTGCCATCAACCAGCAATGCCACATGGTCACCCACGAATATGATTGACAGGCATAGTACAGCTGGTGTTGCCATTTTTATTGCTACAAGAGACGTTGTACTCATGAATTGTCTCACAGACCGGGTGGGGAGGGGTTAAATATTATACAGTGCATTGGTTTGACTTATTACGTCCTTGAAAGATTTCTCTAGTCATCCACATTGATCAGAACGCATGTTTACATGTAGGAAACACACATCCACTGTCCGTCTGCTATACATGTATGCCCAGTGCTAGTGGGCGGGTCTGGAATCTGCACAGAAAATCTGCATAAATCTTATATTCAGATTTCAGAAAACCTTAAATTCCAGTGATCATTATGCAATTAATGTAGACAAACTGTACCCAAACTTTGTGAATGTTGACAAAATATTACTAAAAATGACGCAAACCAGTTGTTTGCCACGAGGTTACAAAAGTTACTTAGATTCAGTTTTATTCATCTTGGACATCCTTGAGTAAAGGCACACAGTGGGAACATTTATGATTCCTGTGCAAAGATAAAGAGTCCCCAATCTGAGCCACACTGGTCGACATCTCTTGCTGCGTGTCTGGGGTTCACGGCTTAATCACGTCCCCTCCTACACCTAAGGAATCTCTGTCGCCCCTTCTCTCTCACTGATTGCACTAAAGAATACACTTTTCGATCCGAGCCACACTGGTTGACATCACTCGCTGCGTGTCTGGGGTTCACGGCGTAAACATGTCCGCCCCTACACCTAAGGAATCTCTGCCTTCCCTTCTCTCTTACTGATTGCACTACAGGCTATACTTTCTTCTTCAATTGCTGAAGGGACGGTGACTCCATTCAAATGGATTCCACTCCAACTGCACTGGCATGTTGGTGTTGAAGCAAGATCAAGTGCTGATGTTTGTTTTTGGAGGAAGAAAAATACTGTGACAAATGTGGCGTTACCGACAGGGGTGTGGTTACTTATTTATGCTTTAATTTTAACCCCTCAACCCTGGGATTCTTTTGACCGCGACTGCTGGGCTGCGGTATACCCAGTATGCAAAGCTCTGTCCACCAGCAGGCCCACATTGAAACCGCAGCTGCACGATGAATAGAATGTATGTGTGGTATGCACTAATCCTCACACAAAGCCGTGGCTGTCGACGGTTGACGGTTCCCGGTGCGAAGGTGTTAAGGATAAGCTGGGTACCCTATCTTTACAGAAATGGGTACCTAACCTTGTTCTGAAAGTACCTGTAAATGCAGAGGCCTACAACCTGATCAAATCCTGGGGGAATACCATCAAGTATCTCCCGAACAGGATAAATATAATCACCTAAAAGGCATTCCTCAACAAGTATAGATGTACATGTCCATTGTACATGCGCACACATGTACATGTAAGAAGCTCAACAACTGCTGGAAAACAACACAAACCCCAATCGGGATATTCTTTGAAAAACAAAATTTGGCACAAGAACTCACCCAACTTGGGAAGGTGCTCCTTGTAATAATATCCCCCGATGGCATCCTGGGTGTACTTCAAGTCCACTTTGCCTTTGTGGCCGACCCGGTAGACGTTCGTCGCACTGCCCGACCACGAGACACTGGCCACGCTGCGGCCGGACTCCACGTCCCATCCCCGGATGTCTGTGATCTTGCCCACTTTGCCCTCTCCACCTGTGACAGGAGGACACATTAATGTTATTCTCTGTTCAGTACATGAGACAAACAGTCATACTACACTTCGGGACCAAGGTTGGCGTACCTCTTCTCTCCTTGCCTTTCACCTCTGTGGCCCAGGTTCGATGCCCACCTCAGTCCGCATGAGGATCAGGTTTTTCAGTCCCTACCTGATTCCGTGGGTTTTACCCAGAATATTCCTCTGGGGTTTTCCTCCCACCTCTACAACTGTACCTGCTTCTCGTTGTCTCCTCTCTACAGGTTTCTTCAGCAATAGGTGGAAAGGCTTATGGTAGCAACATGTGAAGGAACATATCTCTTATGTATGGTTCTGAAAAGAACCGAGAGTATACTCAACGTTTCGGACTGCATGCTCAGTCCGTCGTCAGGAGACGCATGGTGCTACCGCAAGCCTTTCCACCTATTGCTGTCTTTCACCATGAACAGCCTGAAATTCCAGGTTTCTTCAGGCTTGCGAGCTACAGTGCCTTGGAGGTTTATGAGGAATCTTTGGAGTCATTAACGGAAATGAATAACAATAGTAACATCACGAACTTCATGGAAAGGCTAAAATAGGAAGTCTACATGTATCTTAAAGGGTTTCACAAGGCCATTACAAAACTGTCCAGTCATGAAGTCCCTGAACCTCCTCAGGGTATCAGTTGAACCAAACTTTCTTTTAACTTGTACTTGTATATTCACCAGGAAAACCATCAAAATCCCAGCCTGAGGCGGCTCTAAGATCCTTCACCAATCAAGATGTTTTGGAGAAGATTTTATAGGGCTGAGGATAGCACAACCACAATTACTTTGCATGGGGTTTGCGGCTCATAAAAGTTTTATTGTAAACAACTGTGCCATTGGTTTCTTGTACGGCTGAGGATTTTGGAGGAGCAAGGAAAGGTTCCTGGCAAACATGCCAAGGGGGGTTTAGGGAGAAACTGCCAAATCAAACCACACAAAGTAGTGTCCTCATGGTCCTGTATTTGTGTTTGAGTATATTTTTGTACTCATTCTCAAGAAAAAGGTACTCATACAATGATGTTCAGGAAAAAAAACAAACATACTCATACTCAGGGAGAAGTAACTGTACTCAGGGAGAAGTAACTGTACTCGTATTCATACCCATGCAGGAATACTCACGCATGTACTAGTGCTCATGTCAATATACTTGGCTACCATGCTGATGCAGAGACTCCACGTATGTGCATTTGGCACTTAACAAAGTTTAGAGTTTGAGTTTTCATGTACATGTAGTTAGCTCACTTATGGCTTGATAAGATAGGTACAGCTTAATAATTAAATTTAATTGTACCAATTAAATTCTTTCAACCCTTAGGTCCACATGTATTTTGATACATTTATGAATGTGAATATAAAAAACAAATAGAATTAATGCCAAAATGAAAGAAACATAAACAAGACAAATGTAATGATAATAACCTGAGCTGGGTAAGCTACAAAACAAACCACCTAGCTAATGAACAGTCTTACCGTCCTGGTTGCCCCAGTCCCAGTCTGGTCCCCTCACAACCTTCGCCCCTGGAAAGAGCCCTCTAAGAGACAGCCTGGTGGCAGACTGGCGCTTGCTGACTTTTACCCTGTCCATGAGAAATAATGCCAACAAGGACATGAATGGCACGAACGAAACACTTTATATCGCATGGAAACTCTTATAATCAGTTTTTTTTCCTGGATTTGATTCAGACCTCAAGGGCAGAAAAAAAACAAGAGCATGCAGACAGATTCGGTTAAATTTCAAAATAATTCACTTATAGATTACTGTTTTGCTGGTAAAATTCTTAGGCAAAACATGACTGGAATAGTTTGCGATACCCACTACAACACTTGACTTGGACTGGCCAGCCAAACCCGGCAAGCTTGGTGGTTGAGTGTTTAAGACATCTGCACAAGGCAGGAGGTCGTGGGTTGGAGTCTCATGCGAGTGCGCTTGTGAACTTTTATGTGAGCTCTCTGACAACACTGAGCACACAGTCTTATGAAACAATGTCGGTACAAGGACAAACCCGTGATCAAAAATTAACACTTCTGTGATGCACGTCCATCTTTGGAGATATTCTCCCAAACAAATTGGCTGCTCCAGGGAAGATTAAAGCCGTTTGTAAGTTTGAAATCCTGGTCTACAACAGACGACTTTCATTATTAGTTGAAAAGAGTTTGTATTTTACGGCATGACCGTGACGTTAATATTGAGGGGCTGCGACGAAGTGCAGGATCTTTCCTTCAACCGTGTGTGAGGTTGTACTGCATGTTTTCACATCTGTCAAGTTTTGGGAGTCTGGGAGACACATTGCTGAGACTCCCAAGTTATGAACAAGATTCGGTTGGATTCGCGCATATCATAAACAGCATGAACAGGAAATAAGGAAGCAGTAGTCACACATGTAGGCTGGCTGTAAAAATCTACAAAATGGTACATGACCTCTTATATCCTCATACAATACCAGGGCTTGTAGGGTTGTGCCAAATCTGAATATTTGATCAATTATTGTATATTTGTATATTATTTTTCAAATTTGAATATTCAAATGCAAAATTCGTGAAAAGGGAAATTTTTCTTCTGTTTTACATGAGAAAAATTACACTGTGGAGGCTTGTTTCAAATGAAAAGTGTCAGAAATCTTACAATGATTTAAAATGTAAATTATTCATTAAACAATTTAAAAGGGCAAGAAGTATTGTTTGTCTCTTAAAACTTGGTAAATCATGGCTGGAGATACTCCTAGACGTGAGAAGCTATTATAGTGATCATAGTGTACGATTGTGTGTGTTATTGCGACTGATTTTGCATATGGTTTGTTCCTCAACAATCTGCCTGTTGGTATGACCGAATATTCGGGTATTCGATCAAATTGAAGATCGAATATTCGAATGGTGAGTTATTTGAATTGACTCAGCCCTAGGGGCTTGAAACAGTGCTTCCCTGGTGTACAAATTCTAGTGTAAATTACTCCAGGCTACTCAAACTTTCTTCCCTGGTTACCTGGTAGGCTGGTAAAAGAAAAATCACTACCCTACTGGTACCTGTAAAAGTTTAGATCAACAAACATGTGATGCTTTAGGTATTGAATATAGGACACAAATAACACCGGCATGATGACATGTCCGCAATACACACGAGAGCACACACATTAGACTGGTGGGTTATAGTAGATAATGCCCAATGTGCTCACGGCAAGATATGTGTACACAACTGTCTTTCACATCGCTATCAACCTTTCTAACCTTAACAGGCTGTGCGCAGCTGTATTGTGTGTTTTGCTGAGTCACTCCTTAAAGGTTGTGTCTTACAGAGTCCATGCACAGCAGTGCCTTATGTGAGCTGCAAGTAAGTTTTTATAGGGCCGTGCGCAAAGCCGAAGTGTACCGACTGGTAACAATCTAAATGGGCTATTAAAATGGGAAAAAAGTTTGCTGAAGACCAGAGCACCCGTACGCATCTTACCCGATTGAGTTCTGGGTGACAAATCGCAGGAAGGAGTGGGTCAGGTCGTGCTTGTCGCTCATGTAACAGACCGTGCACAGGTCGTAGTCGTGGCAGTCGATGCACTTCCAGCGCATTCCCTTGATACCGGGACGCTTGCAGATATCGCAGATGATGTTGGGGTGTTTCACACCTGAAAATGCACGACACGTGTCACCGGTCAGAACGTGCCAAGCTCTGAGTGGAATGATCAGCGAGGACAGCATCTGTCTCATGTATGTTAGTGCCCAGCAATAAACCCGCAGTGCTTCCAATCTAACTGGCCTTTTTCGTCTGTTGGCCATCCTGGATCCAAAGCGAGGTGATCGCTTTACACATTTTTCTCAACAGGGTATTAATGTGTGGGAATGAAGACGATGCAACAGGGGCACATTATAGATCACCATCCATGTGCTGGGATTGGTAGTTTCAACAGATAGAGTCATACCACCTTTATCATCCAAATAAAAACTAGTTAAAAAAGAGAGGCTACAGGGTACTGAAGCACGACGTCAATTTAACCAAATAATCAGGAAGTGTAGTGCCAATGAATGGAGTAGCGGTACTGTCACGCTTGTTGGTTCAAGCACTGGTTCTCATGCTAATGTCTTTTACACACAGATTATTGTGCCTGTGATGTACATGTATTCACTTTGGTAGGCTATACATGTACATATTTTTGCACCTGTCGCAGACGAAAAAACAGTCAGGTTCCTTCCAATTTCAGAATGTTCAAGAAAAGAAGTGCACCACGGGAACCACAATACAAACTTTTAACACAAATACAAAACGGTTGTTTGTTAGTTGACTTGGTAGTACCCCAAAATACAGGAGCTGTGAGTATGGCAGAGTTTCAAGTTCTGAGCTTGGTAAATGGCTTCCATGAGCTAGCATTAGGTACATGTACAGAAGAACTAACTTCCTCCTTAAAGAAAAAACTTGTCCGCAAAAAGCTTCATTGCCATCACTTCCTCATAGCAGACCAGGCATAAAGTTACATTCCTTTCTTCCTTTTGTTCTAAATGCAGAATATTTACGGTACGTACCTACGACGGCATTATCGTACAGCGCCAAGTCGAAAGCTCCCTGGTACCCGGTTCGGTAGTTGGTTCTGGTCCCGCTGTCCCACTGCACGACTACCGTCTTATCTGGGGAGCTGGTACTACCAGGCTTGCCGATCTCCACAACCGTGCCCACGTGTCCCTCCCCGTCGTCCTGATTGGACCATTTCCAGTCGGGTCCCCGGACCACGCGCAGGCCGGGCTCCATGGACCGAAATTTCTGCTAATTACCGCGTCCTGTTTTAAAGTTGCCAGCCTGTAAAATGGAAGAAATTCACAGTGAATGGACAAAGCATTTAGACAGATTTCAGGAGATTATTTGAGATGATACATACACTGTACTGCACACACTCTCAAAAGCTGAAGGAGGGACGAACACAGTTTTTTGAAGGGGCACTGGAACCAAATGAACTGTGACTTCATAATTTCAAAAAAGGAGGGGGGGCGGCACTGGGAGAAGGGGGCAGGAACTTCATCTGGTTCCCCACAGTTAAACCACTGACATGAAGCAATGATTCTTTTTGGTGACACAGACAATCACAGTGGCCGTAAGACTAGAAATGTTAGTGCCCAAGTCCAACTTGTCTTGTACAAGTACCCTGTACTGTACGTACAAGTACATGTCACTTCAGTAAAGGTTGATTGACTAATCCATTCCGCTGAGCCCCAAGCCATGGTGTTTCTGACCGATCGCGGTGGTGATTTATGTCCGACCTGGTTACACTTACATGGACTCATGTATACACATACATGTGCACAGGGTACATGTACATACAATTGGAACAAGCAATACTTGGGGAGAAGCACGTGGTCAGCTGCCCAGCGGTGCAGCGGGTCGTTCGCGATCCGTTTTTCCACTCCACGTGAGAATGATGTGCATCAACAGCTCCCCTTTGGTGGGAACTCACCACGTGCATGGCTGCATGCACACAGGCTTATACGCAATTTGGCTAGGGCTGCACTGGGCACATACCACCAATACATATGATATGCCCCGCAAGAAATGAGACCGAGGGGTACCCCCCAACATGTCCAATCCCTATACACATTCCAGACTATTGTTACTTAACACATCCCCCCCAAGATGTCTGAAAGGAATTCCCCAGATTCCTGCGAGAAAATGACCAACACAAAGCAGGGGGGTTCTCTCCATCTCATACCTTGCTGCATATGACATAGGAGGATCTACATTTGAGAATGAATGTCTCAATATGCACGCCAGGTGGCCAGGACGTGACAGGTGAAATGATCCCCACAAATCCCCTCTTTTCCAACGAGGGAGGTAATTCCAGTTGGGGCAGATTAATAAGTAATGACAATTCAACATGCATGAAAACAAATGTACTGTACTGAGCATACATGTACATGTATATCCACTGGTTTCCAAATGTTTTACTGTTTTGTTAACTCCTCAGAGTACTTTTGAATTCATCTGAAAATTGAACACTACATCGACGCAAAATGCAGAGACAAAATCTAAAAGTTAACACTCTTTGTGTAAAAATAAATAATAAACCAAAAAACATCCCTCCAAGTACGGCAATGCAAATGTACATGTAGAGAAGCGCTGAGTGGGTTTATGGAGTATGCTGAACAACGCAGGGCAAAACCATTTTCATGAGGGGAACGATTTTAAAAAAAGATTACAATCATAATGGCCAAAATGGAATGGTGGCACCTTCGTCCTGTCAACCCAACACAGCTAAAAACCTCTTCACATATATCTGCTAGAAAACCATGCAGGCCTAGGTACATGTACACTGAAGTACTACGTCAATCAATCAACGTCTTTTTAAAAAAATATTCCAAGAAGGGACAGACGGTGTTGACTGAGTAATACTTATGCTGTTTTTTACGAGCGTCCATAACAGACAATAAATTGGACTGTTTGGAACAGCTGATGTTAAAGTTACTTAGAATCATATGATGTCACAGATGAAGACCTGAAGGCATTCTTGCAGCATGATGGTACAGCCAATAGCAAACATGTATTCACCTGTGCCCTGAATCTGCCAGATACTGTGTTGATATCAATGTTACAGTGCTTGCTATTAATTTTTGTTCCAGAACACCCTA